>JAJLUJ010000041.1:0-26775 GCA_030564235.1 Blastobotrys elegans
CTGGGAAATGCTTTTAAACAATTCGTCGTTGTTCTGAGCCGGGAAAACAGTCTCCAGCAATTGTCGCGTTGTGTTGTGTGTTTTTTAATGTTCGTCGTCTCCCAATTGGAATTTTTAAACACCACGACACGATTTATAGACAAGAAATGGACACTTTGCAGCAGATCCTCGGCACTGGCGGCATGGATCTGAGCCCTGAGGAGGGGGTCAAGCTGCCTCGTCACAAACCGCTGAGCGAGATTGCCGCGCAGGAAATTGAAGTGCCGAGTAAAATTGAGGGTACCGACGCGGTTGGCCAGTATGAAACGTTGCACGAGCAAATTGTATATAGCGACTCGCAACTTTCCAAGCTCCAAACCCGTCTGCGCAAGTTCCACGACGACCTGAACGACCTGTCCACTGATATGGAGCAGCTCCAGGCGCGATCTGTCCAACTCAGCAGCAAGATTGAAGTTCGGGCTCAGGCTGAAGATCAGCTACGGCAGGTGGTGGACGACTGGGTTCTATCCCCAAGCGTTGTAGACACTTTACTAACCAAAGAAATTTCGCAAGAATGGAGAGATGCGTTGAAAAACCTTACAAACAAACGTGCGCAAGTCACACAAGACGAAACACGACGGCAGCTAGACCTACTCGTTATTAAAGCCACTGAACGGATCAGGGATTTCATTGTCGCCAAGATCAAGGCAATGCGAGTAGCCACGGCCGACGCAGCAAAAATCCAAGCGTCATTGGCCGAATTCTCCGACTTGTACGAGTTTTTGGTCACTGAAAATGAGCCGTTGAGTGAAGGATTGAGACAGGCTTATGTAAACACCGCGCGGTGGTACTATTCCAGCCGGTTTGGTCGGTATATCAAAGCTATAGAGACGATGATGCCACAATTGGGCGATACTCCACTGGCAGGGGATGATTTCTCAGCCGCGTCGTCATCGTTATCATCATCGAGTGGGAGACGGCTCTTTTCACGTAATGAGCCACCGCCGCTGCATCAGCAGCAGCATCAGCATGGTTATCACCGGAACGACAGTCTAAGCATTGGCATGCGCGCGCATTTGGTAGAAGAGACTCAGCAAGCAGTCAAACCAAGCGCCGACCAGCAGAAACTGACCTACCCCGAACAGGCATATTTATCCGTCAACTTGACCATTGTTGACAATACATGCGCAGAGTATGAGTTTTTGACAAAGTTTTTGTCCAACCAGCAACAAGTCAAGACCACGTTCCAGCAAGTGTTTGGAGCAACAATCCAGCAAGCTCACGCGTTTACTCGAACGGCAATTGCCGAGCAAACAGTCGATACGTACTCGGTTTTGCTGTGTATCCGGATAATCCAGCATTTGGAGCTTGTGGCCCAAAAACGGTCAGTTCCAGTGCTTCAGGACTACTGCAACTTGGAGCTAATCACGTTATGGCCCAAATTCCAGATGGTTATGGATAATCAGTGTGCATCTGTTCGGAAGGCCAGTTCGAGAGCGGCGGCCCTATCGCAAGCCACTGCAGCTCCGTCTTTACCACATGCAGTAACTCAGCAAGGCTCGACATTGTTGTATGGGCTGTTGTCACTATGTAACGAAAATTCGATTGGCGAGCCTGTGGATGCTAGCGTGAGACGGTTTGTTAGCGAGTTTGAGTCTTTTTTGACCAAAGTGTCTGCTGCGATTAAAACCGAAAAGGACCGAGAACGGTTCTTGAGACACAATTATGCGTTGGTTAATACGGTTATTGGTGGATTGGAAACACAAGAAAACCCAGTGGCGGAACAGCAGCTCGAGCATTTTGAAAAGTTGATTGATGCTTTTAGTAGCTAGTATGTTGTGAATAGTGATTCACTAGCCAAAGTTTAACTAGAAATGTACAGCAGCTAGATTGACATGACACACCTACTTTGCTAACCTAGCTCTCCATAGAAGCGTCAATACCAGCCCACCCACAACCATGCTCCCAGTAGCCACGGCAAACGGGACAAGGTAGTTGTACTCATCGGCTTTTTGCTCAGCATATGGAGTGGCCAACGCAGGGGTCTGTCCCGCCTCCGCCAGCTGCACAAACAGCTCATTAAGAGAGGACGACCACATTGTAGAAACATGTAAAGGGGGCGCCATTCCAATAGTCCTGGTAAACGCATCTGGTTGGAGCTCATTCCTCTGCTGCTGGCGGTCAAAATCAGCCTTCAACCCGACATATACAGCTGGCATGGCCTCCAGATAGGGATACTTTTTCCGCAGACCCGCCAAATATGCAAACGAGTCTGGATCAGCGGAATCATACGTATAACACAAAACATCGCACTCGTCCAACCGGTCTCTATTTTCCAGCACGGCCGGCTCCAACTCACCAAGCTCTTCAAGAATCATATAACACTGCTTCCCGCCCTGCATTTCCACGCTATTGACTGCAGTCACGGGCTTGATTGTAGGCGAGTAGGAAGCACTAAACGGTCTATTGAGGAAAGCATTGAGAAGCGACGATTTCCCACTTCCATTAGAACCAAGCACAAAACAATTAAACACGTTCCTATCAACAACCTGGGGAGCGCGATGTGTCGTCGACGAGAGGAAAGTGCTTAGAGCGGAGTTTGAATTCTCCGGGTTACTTCTCGCACGCCGCTGTTTACGTGGTTTTGTCACTTTCAACGAGTCGGTGATTTTACGAGTATCCTCTTTTGTGTCAAACCCCAGCAATGCCATGTATGCCATTGTAGTCTTGTAGTTGAGGTACGTGGTCATTGACCACTGCGCCAACCACCCTTGCAACGTCACGTTACCAGACTCGTTCCGCACCGTCGAGTTTGGAAAGTTTGTCTCTTGCCAAAGTTTTGGAATACCCGGAGTTGGTTTGAACAGACTCTCCAGCTCAACCTCGTTCAAACCACCATCATTGTCCTTGTCAAAGAGGAGAAACAGATCTACAAGGAACCGATACCCATCCGGGGAGAGCTCCACGCTGGAATTGTGCGGAACGTCAAGTTTTGGGTACAAGAACGTGTCGCGAAGCGAGAGGGAGTCCGTGTAGTGGAACCGCCGTAGTATGCCCCATGTTGTTTCATGCCTGCCCTTCTCTGCGTAAAGCTTGTTGAGATGGATGAACCCCTCGTCTGTTATCCCATTGTCGTCCGCATAAGGGGCCAGCTGCGACTTTATCTGAAGAACCTGGCTCACATCAAGCTGCTTCCCAAAACACTTTTCCTGTAGCTTGAGCAGCTCGTCGTCGTTTAGATACCCGTCTTGGTCGAGGTCGCTCAGGAAGAAGATGCGTTTGAGTGCTTCCACCGCACTCGGTTTTAGTTGGCCTTCTTTGGAGTCGTATAGAGGTGCAATGGGGTGGGTGACGGCTCGCTGGCAAAGGTAGAACGCCTGGTTCACATTGTAGTGGAGCTTTGCACTGGTTCGTATGCATGATTCAATCTCTTTAAATTCTTTGAGGATTGGCAACATTTCGTCAGAGATTGCCGTCGTGGTAGACTCGTGCAGATCGCACATGTTCGCACTGAGCACAATAGGCAGGTTGACCCCCATTGACCGGAAGAACGGCAGCCAAAAGAGGGAGATTCTCTCGCATGTGTAGTGGTCAGAGTAGACAAGCCAGATGACTGTCGCCCGCCTGATCTCTTTCTGTAGTGCGGCTCTGTCTTCCATCAATGACGACGTATCGATGATGGTGGCTGCAGGGGCGTCGGGGGATGAGGAGAATTCCGGCGGGATCGTGATTGGCGGGAGGACTTGCTGGATATTTGGAACGAACGTGTCTTTCACCAGCGACGTGATGAGACTGCTCTTCCCTACTCCTTCGTCCCCGCAAACCACGACCCGAATCGACTCGTTGGTGATCATCTTTTTTGTCGTTGTCGTCGTCGTCGGAGTTCCGCTGACCTTTTTTAGCGTTGGGAGGTTTCCAATTCTTATTTTTGTAAACAAACAAACACGACAAAAATATGGAGGCTGAGATTTTGGATGCGTTTGACAAGCTGTCCAGCGAGCATGAAGACGTGGTATATACAGGGATTGTCCAGATAGACACGCTGGTGAAACGGTCGTGCAGTCTTGGTGCACCCAGCGGGAACACGACGAAACGTAAAGCGTTCACGTCGCAGCTAAATACCTCCCAGATGAAGGAATTTACGCGACTGCAGGATTGTTTTAGTTTCAACATTGCATCTCGACTGGCCACCACCGCCCTGCCGAAACTGCGTAATGAAGAGTATCTCAAGCTGGCGTTGAACACAATCGAAGGGCTGTGTTTGATTCATTCCTCGAGCAGGCTGGCATTTGCGTCTGACACGGTTTTTATGCTGCTGATTGATCAATTGAAGCCGACGCACTCGGCAAAGATTCAGATTGCTGCTATTAACGCACTGGTGTCGGTTATGGTGCGACAGGTTGATAACATTCGCCGATTTGAGCAGCTGAATGGGCTTCAGGTGATTTGCTCGCTGTTCAAGTCTAAAGACACCCCTAAAGATGTGAAAGTGGAGATTCTCGAGTTTTTGTTCTTTTATCTGATACCAGAAACGCAAATGAAGGAGACCAAGCCAGATCGTAAAACCACCGAGGAAAAGTCACAAATTTTGGGCAGGTATTTGTCAAACGTGACGGGACTGGTGAGGGAATTGCATACATCAACACCGTTTTGTGACATGGATTTGGAATGGTAGAGTAGGGCACTCATGCATTGGAATTCTCACCAAGGACCAGAATTCAAAGATAAGCAGCGTTCCAAGTCTATAGTGCAGAAACGAAACAATTGTTAGACAAAGAAGCACGTAAAAAGTATTAAACTACAAGACTAGAAAACTTTTTCCAAATGGAAGTGTGAGGTGACAGTATATACAAACTAACTCCTCGGTCTCGTTTATCCTTCCTTTCTTAACACCAGAAGCGCCAAGTTCGGTACCAAAATGGACGGGACCGGATATAAGCCCGTTCTTCCTCTAACTCCACAAGCAGCAAGTCCAAATCCATTTCACGTCGGCCCGTGATCAAGTCCATCTCCTCAGATTTTATCCATTTAGGCCGTTTCCAGATCAAATGGCCCAAGAACATGGCTAAAACAACAGGGACGGCCAAGTACTGTTGGAAAAAGTGCGCTGGGTCTGGTTGACTACCAATTGGCCATAGAGAAGTCCAAAACGTGGCCATAAGGACGAGAACGTTCAGTACAGCACCGATATACGACCCAATCACCCCCGTCTGAGATAGATAAGGCAACTCTCGCAGGTCTCTGCCCTGTACCTTCATTGCTCGTCGGAACCGAATATGACAGATACAAACACTCAACCACGTGAAGATTAAACTCAACGAAGCCAAGGCGTACAGCCAGTTGAACACATCCTCTTGCTTATCACTGCCAGCCATGAAACAGAGCAGACCAAACGCAGCTGTGAGTCCGATCGCAACCAAAGGCCGGCCAGCTCGATCGACATAACCCAAAATTTTAGGCGCAAACCCTTGATTTGCCAATGCGGCTAGGGTTCGCGAGCAACCAAACACACCCGCATTACCTACAGACAGCACTGCAATAAGAATAACAACGTTCATAATAGCAGGTAGAACGTTGATACCCGCGTTGTTGATGGCAATAACAAAAGGAGAGGCCGTAATGTCGACACTGGAAGATCCTAGCAACTGGTCGTTTGTGTATGGCACAATCAAACCAACGATTGTCACTAAAAAGGGGGGAATACCCGTTAGCGTTTGTTGTCTCACAGCGACATGTCAATACATACAACTCACAATGTAGAAAAGAAGGATTCTCAAAGCCACTTGACGCACCGCTCGTGGTACAGATTTTCGAGGGTTTTCCGTCTCTGCTGCTGCCAAACCAGCTAGCTCCGTGCCAGCGAAGGAAAAGGCGGCGTTCACAAAAACACTACACACCCCCTTGAATCCATTATTAAAAGCACCCGGGTCCGCCCAGAATTTCCCGCCTATGTATCCATTACCTCCTGGAATACCTCCAACGTTGATTATAATCCCGACGATGATAAACCCAATCACAGCAACCACCTTGATGACGGAGAAGACAAACTCAGCCTCGCCATAGCCTTTAATACCCATAATATTGATTAGAAGGATAAACACGTAGAAAATAGCGACCCAGGCAAGCGGTGTAATATCACTGTTGAAGAATTCAAGTGTCATGGAGGCAGCAATCTAAAAGAGAATTTTTGGTTGACGTTAGTAGGAAGATGTCTCATATAGCGTGCGGCTGAACCTAGAAAACTCTTTTTTCCCAGCCGCAGCGCGCTACGCGTGCAGTAAAGGGATGCATACCAGTTCCTATACGTTGTGTTTTGTTAGTAATGTCTGAAGCAAGGGGAGGGTATTACATACCAAAGGTAAAATGATCAACCACTGGATGGCGTAATTCCAGCCAATTGCAAATCCAACACTCGGATGGATGAACCGGGATGTATATGTGGAGAATGCACCAGCGACTGGAAAGACCACAGCCAGCTCACCTAGATCCTGCATCATACAATACAGCATGACTGAGATGATACCGAATCCGATCAGTAAGGCGGCCGGTCCGCCAGAGCTCAACGCCGCACCAGACCCAATAAATAAACCGGTACCTGTTGTTGTTATTGTTAGCTTGCTTTGAGTACTTTTAAGGCGTCAGGGTATACTGTACCGATGGAACCGCCGATGGAGATCATTTGTAGATGCCGTGTTTTCAGCTTTCGCGCCAGAGGGCTCCGAGCAGTACGGGCGGCGAGGATTTCAGCCTCAGTCATGTTCGCCATGTCGTGTTCCGAAATCTGTGCCGATTTAAAAGAGTCTTTCAGGCCCTGCCATCTTGACGTTTTGACCTCTTCTGTTTCATTTGGGCTTGGGTAAGCCTTCACCTCGATGTCAGGCGAGTCTTTATTCATGACGGTTAAAATAACAAAACTGGTTCCGGCTCTTTTTCTGTTATACTTTTTGGAAATTTAAAAATTTAACAGAATTCTTTTTACCTACAGGATCTTGCCCGTGCTTTATACCTGTCATTTTGTCAAACCAAGAGGGGGGGAGGGGATCCCCTCCAATGCGCGCCGAGCACTAGTCTTGTCCCGCCGCCTCACGCGTAACAATCAATATTGCTTAAGAAGAACGAAAAAAAAAAGCAACGCCCTATATAACGTATACCGTATGGCAAAAAGTAATTGCCGGGTGCTTATATTTCACGATCGGTTATTGGCCAATCAGGCCCCAAGTGCACGGCGAAAGAGAAGATGTCACGAGAAAATACCGTTTTATAATTACCACACACCAGCCTTTATATTAAACAATATTTATAACTCGGTTTATTACAAAACATAACGTTTACGAGTTCATGCATGCATAAATAGACCCAAGTCTTTTTATAATTGCAAGCCTCGATACGATGTAGATGCCCCGCTATCTCTAGAAGCTTAAGATTAGGTTAATATCAAAACACTTGGTACGTATTATAATTGGGGAACTGCATATATGGATGCAACGTTGTTCATGCGGAGGATCTTCCCTTTCTTTTTTTTTTTTTTTTGGTGCCTATAGGTATGCCCTCCCTTCTCCCCACACACACGCATTTCTCTCTGTTCATTACCTTATCTCGAGATCTCTGTTCATTTAGTGCGAATCTTGGCAACGTTACCCTGTCGCATGCCACGGTTTGTATAAAAAAAAAAACGCGGTCACGTGAAAGGATTTATTACTTCCCCGCTAGTCATTCACCGACGTTTTAAGTGGGAATTATTGGTTTCCTCGTCAATTTAAATTAACTTTATGCAGCTAAGCTGTAACCACACTTTGTGCGGGCCATGACCTTCATGCGAGATTAGTGCCTGAACCCGAGGAGGGAAGGGCCATGTTAATAGTCCTTAGCTACCAGGGCTTTATCGGATATCTTATTGGTTATGTATACCCCCCTTTTTGTTTCTCTCACGTTATCAGTCGGGTTGTGCATATCTAAAGCCGGACGTCGAAATGTGGTTGTGCCGTGCGCTAAGGTATAATTAAGGCATATATATAGCTAGCCAGGAGTGTCAATTGACCATATACAAGCCCGATAAGGCTTATCTCTTCCGTCGAACTGAGCCGGAATGTACCATTTTATGATAAAAGAACAACCGTATATACATACTGTGAAGGGAGTGCGACAATAAATTTTTTTTTAAAAAGCAGCACTGGCTTGGCGGGTGCGTAAGCTATAGTAAGCTTGTCAACTCGTACGGCGCTCCTCTGGAGAGGGGTTTGAAACAAGAAAGAGCTTGTGATGTTATTTTTGTGGAGAAAACGGGTATGTATATATTAGGCATTTCTTTGCTTCTTTTTTTGTCCAGTTGTGTATGCGGCTGGTATTAAATACTGGGTCTCAAAAGACTTGTCAAGCCGGACTGTGATTTACACATAGCGAGGAAGGGGCGGCGTGTATGAATGAGCCGTGCGGCGTGCTTGCGCTCTAGGCCAGTGTATATTAACCTCTACTTTCTAATCAATCCAGATTGAGCACCTCACGAGAGGCAATCTGCACCAGATCGTTGTTATATTCGCGATCCTCTTCAATCGCATGCAACGGGGTTGGTAAAGACAGACTATACCTACCTTCCAGCGACGGTCTTGCGCCCTTTTTGGCCGAGGAGGACGACGACCCTCCTAGCTTTGGACTGTCGCTCCGGTCAGCACCAAGATCGAGTGACATTTTTGGCCGACCGACTGTTGTCCCTCCCTGGCCATCTCCGTACGTTCCGAATGTAGTGGCGCGTTGGATTCCGCTGTTCAAATCGAGGATGCCCGGTTTGCCCATCTGTTGGCGGATTCGTTGGTATTTTACCTTTTCCTGGGCCAATTTATCGCTGTTTTCGACCAGTTCAGTCAACACTCGGGACTTGGTGCGGATGGGGCCGCCTTGGTCGATATTCCGGGCATCCGCGTACCGAAATTCGCGTAGGGTTTTGATCAGATGCAGGTGCTCGTGCAACCACGTCACCACCTCTTCAGACCCTTCATACACGCAGTACAGAAACAACGTCAACGCTTTCATCACATGCCGCCAGTTTCTACCCTTATCGTTGAGCCGTTTCTCCAAAATGTTCAGAATCTCGGCAAGGTACTTGTCGTGGTATGTGAGCAGAGCCACTTCGTGCAGCTCTGCGCTGCTGGGACCCCACGAGTCGTTGGACGTGGCATTCCTCACCTGGATCTGAATAGACGAGTAGCCGTTGGTAATGTTTTTGAACGATCTGACCAACTGCCTCCTCGCCATTTTGTTATACAAAAAACGATTGAAAATATGTCTGGGAGGAATTCGATTTTTTGCGCGGTGGAATAATTTTAGTACTGCTACTAAAACTTGTATTGTAAAAGCTCTACATGTGGTTATACCCGGTTCTGTTTAGAGTCTTTTCGTTGGCAGTCTTGCCAATCTGCTTAGCCTCGGTGAGGGCCTTTTTCAAGTTCTCAATGGCCTCGTCGGTGACTTGGTGGTGTAGGACGATTCTAGGGGCCCAGACTTTTACATTGTGCTTTTCAGTGCATTCTTCAATGGCCTCCAAGCTCAAGCTGGACTTTTCCACGTCGAGAAAGATAAAGTTGGTGTGGACAGGGGCCATAAACTCGCAACCGATTGATGCGAGATAGTCTGCCAAATCTTTAGTCTTTTGGTGGGTCAGTTTCATAGTCGGCCAGACTTGATCGACTGCCACGTTAGCGGCAGCAGCCAATGGGCCAGCTTGTCTGATGCCACCACCGGCTTGTTTCCGCATCCATTCCGCCTTTTTAATAAACGGCTGTGGGCCGACCAAAACGGAACCCACCGGGGCACCAAGCCCTTTACTGATGCACAGCGACATTGTGTCAAAGCACTTTCCATACTCGGCCAGAGAAACTCCAGTAGCTGCGGACGCGTTCCATAACCGAGCCCCGTCCAAATGCATCTTGATCCCATTGGCCCATGCCCATTCGCTGATGCGTTCAATCTCCGAAATGGGCATAATCGTGCCACCCAGTGTGTTTTCTAGCGAGATGATCTTGGTTGGCGCAGTGTGGAAATCCTCGCCCAGGATTACATGCTTCTTGACGTCTTCTAGAGTAAGGTATGTGGAGTTGGCTGGGATCACGGGTGTGACCATGGCCTGTGACAAGATTGCCAGCCCGGCAGCCTCGCTCGTATAAATATGTGCTCTGTAATCGCACAAAACAGAGTGTGGTGGCTGGTGCAGGTGTGTCCGGATTCCGATTTGGTTGGATAGAGTCCCAGATACGACAAACAGCCCGGATTCTTTGCCGGCCATGTCAGCCACCTTTTGTTGGAAATTGTTGGTTGTCGTGTCCTCCCCATACACCGAATCGCCCATTGTTGCGGTCTGCATTGCCGACATCATTGGCATGGTCATTGTAGTGAACGTGTCACTTCGAAACTCATTCCAGGCTGGTGATGTTGTAACTGTCATTGTTAAGAGTGGATGATGAGAAAGTAAAGAAAGAAAAAAAAAAATTTTTATGGAAATATATAAGGCTTTAATGCTGTTTTTGGAAAAAAAATTCCGCAATGAAAGGAGAGACAAGTATGGGCCCATTAATGGCTGGGAAACCCCGCCAATTGCCGGTTGATTGCCTGCTAATTTAAACCGTTTTATATTTAGGTCTTGCATTAGTGCTTAAGGAGCCCCCCGCCCGCCCACTTTTTTTTTTTTTTTTTTTGGCTGAAATTCAATATAGTTAATGCATGTTACAACCCCTACACCCGGATTTAAAGTCAAATCGGCATGGTTTCGGCGAGCAAGGGACGTCATCGCATCCATGGGTCTTGTACCTGCGGCTCACGGAACTTGAAAATTTTCCCGCCTGCGCTCCCGGTGGCCGTTACCCGGATGAGTTCATTCCATCGGGCAAGTGATAGCGCAATTGAGACAATGGCAATGGAACAGATTAGTGCCGTTTATAAAAGTGTGTTTCAGTCCGTATAAATGATCATTGTATGTATATATGTATACCGGGTCATTCTAATGGAATGAAGACCCCTGCGGCTCGCCACTGATAATGGACCGATCCCAACAACTCGTCCAGCCGTTTTGGAATATATGTATACCGACATGTCCAAGGAAGACGTAGGTCTAGTAAGCCACCCCCGGGGCCTCCCGTCCAAATGAGATGGAGAGATGAGGATGAGGATGAGGATGAGCTCTAGGGTTGCGCGCGCTATGCGAACTTCTGCAGGATCATTTATGCATATATGAGTGAAGAATGTATATATACAATAACCCGTGTATAGCTATAGCTAGCCCTAGGCCGTATAGTGCCGTTCAGGCCTGAGTAAAATGCATGGTCACGACTGCAGACTAGTATAACCCTTACAATTGACAACAAAAATGAACACGCGGCATACCCCGGTGCTCTGACTTTGAACAGTCCAAAAGTCCGACCGGAGACTGAGATACTAGTATGAAAGACATGATGAGTCTGGAAAATAAACACGCTTACTACACAACCCAAGCCATCGCTGACTAAGCAACCGTGTTGGGAGCAATACTATACGCCCCAATTTTATTTTTTTATGTTTTTTTTTCTTCACTACACTGTGGCCCACTTGAACCCTCGACGACGACGAAACATGATACCGCAGCTGATAGCATGCGCGGTGGCACTGCTATGGCTCCTGCATAGAGCCACGCGGCTGCTGAAGATGCCTGCGCCCATGCTGATACAGATCCTGGGCATTGACATCCCGGAGGCGCCAAAGGTGTCGCTAGACGCCGTCAATGATACCACCGTGTCGCTGCATTGGAACCCTCCCGAGAAGGCGTCTTCCGTCGTCAAGTATATACTCGAGATTGACGGCAAAAAGGCTGGTGAGACGGACCGGTCCGATTTCAACGTGCTGATTAAAGACCTGGAACCAAACAGCCAATACAACCTGACCATCCTCGCCGTCAACCCCAACAATTATAGATCGCATTCCACTCCTATACGGGTCAGGACGAAACGAGACGGCGCAGAGAGCTTCCCCCAGGGCGTGCATTTTGGAATTGACAATAAACAGCTCAAAAACCGGGCCTCTACGCGGAATTTGAACCGAAAACGGGCCGATACAGTGGGCGGGGGGAGTAGTAGTAGTAGTAATAACGAGAAGGGCATTTATACAGTGGAACAGCTCACGTCAGAAGTAGAGACGGTTCAGATTGAGATTGACGAGCTTGTACAGCAAGCTTGCCAGGGCGATGCAGAGTTTGATCAGACTGAGGCTGTCCTGCTTGAAGAGTTGGAACAACTGCGCGAACGGAAACGGATAGACGACGGCCAACGCTCGCAAATCAGGACAGAAGCAAAACAGCTAGAGGAGACAAAACGACGGCTGGAAACGGAAAAGACACGGATCGAAAAACAGCTCAAGAAACTCCACGAAGACCGCCAGAGAAGGCTGGACGCACAGGCCAAATGGAAAGCCGACATTGAGCACATGACCAAAAAACAACAAGACTTGGAAACAGCCAAGCTACAGATTGATAAACAAAACAAGCTCAAATGGGATAGCATGAAGAAGGAGATTTGTGAATGCCAGCAGAGCATCACCGACTCGGAGGCAATGATCAAAACATTATCTTCCAGCAACCGTAAAAACGAATCCAAAAAGAGCACAACTTTGGAAGCTCTTGAAGAGTCCAAAGTGCTGTTTGACGAAAACTCTGGTGTAATCCCCGAGCAAGACCTTGAAGATATCGTTGAGAATGAGAATATCGACGAAGAGCTCAAACTCATGCTCAAGGCTGAGGCCAAGGTTGACCGAGAGCTGGAAGACGACTGGGCACGGGTCCAGAAGGACCTGGAGATGAGATACCTTGCCGTCAAGGCACGGTATGAAGAAGCCCAGGTCTCGTATAGAGAAGCCGTGACGCAGGTTGAACGACTAGACACCAATAATACCCACCGAACCGGCAGCGTTGTCCTCGAGCATTTGCAGAATGCAATGGGACGACGTCGCAAATCTCGAGGCCGGAAAAAGAGCAACCCACCGGGCTATGACAGTATACCAAACACGCTTCACAATTCGACAACCTCGCTAGTCATTTCCGCGCCGCAAAGCACGCGAGTCTCGTTTGACAACCACCACAATAATAATGACGACGATCAAGAAGACGAAGAAGACTTGCTAAGCCCATCAGCTAATGCTTACCTACCATCTGGGTTGCTTGAAAAGGACGACTTGACGGAACTGTACAAGCGGCCGTCAGCCAGCATTCTAGGGTCCTTGCAAAACAAGTCGTCGTTTGACAATCACACATCGCCACGACCATCAGTCTTGTCACTTGGTAGTGAAGAGGGAAGCATGAGCCCAATGCACCCTGCATCCCCACAATCAAGCTATACAAGCTTCCCAAACGCGTTTTTGCGCAACTTGGAAACGAATAACGAGAATGTGGATAGCAACAGCAGCAGCAGCCACCCTCCCAAAAAGTCCAAATTCTTCTTTCCACCATGGAAACGGAATGGTAGAAGTGACGAAACGAGCGAAATGCCGACTACTTCGACCACTGCACCGACACCACCACCACCACCACCCCCGCCTATTGGGTCTAGACAACGTGCTGGTAGCTACAGCAGCGCACAGTCCAGACCAGGCAGTAACATGTTAAACCCATGGCTTGACGAACCGGTAGTAAATGACAATGGCATTATGCCGTCTCGTTCTCATAACGGGTCTGTTCTTTCGTTTGACTCTAGCCGGTTTGGTCATATTGGCTCGCGGAGTGATGTCAGCGAGATGCCCAACACCACTCATGTTCACGGCAGGACGAACAACCGGCTGTGGAGTTTTACTACCAAATCAAACAGCACTACTACGCAAGAATCAGAGACTGAAATGGACTCGAACCAGAGTGTGGATAGCTCAAAATCGAATCCAAACTCAAACTCCAAATTCACAAAATCCTTCACGGGTCTGTTCACTGGCCCGAATGAAAAGGAGAAGGAAAAGTCGATACCGTCGCTATTTGGGAAAAGCGATGATGAGATGGAGTTGGTTACATCGTCTACTGCGACTGATTCACCACCAATTGGCGGTAAAGAGAATGTGTTTCAAAAGTCGATGCGAGCATTCACCACGCCTCGTAAAAGCAGTAGCAGCAGCTCGACTGCTTCAAACAAGTTTAAACGTTCATTGAGCTTTTTTGGGAAGAAGGATATGATAAAGGGCGACGAAGAGGAAGAGGATTCCGCCGCCATCACTGAAGAAAGCGAAGAGGACGATAACGAAGAGGACGACTATCAAGCTTTTCTCGCACAAGCTAGAGAGCGTGAAAAGTAGAAAGTGGGCTATTAAAAATTTGTATTTATTTAATCATCAAAAGTGAGTTTTTTACCAGACGACTCGACAATGCCGACTTTACCACGTTGAGCCACAGCCAACGCGAGACCAGGTTTTGGCCGGCGGTCGTCCTGTCTACCCTTTTCTTTACGCTGTTTCTTTGGAGCTGGGGCTGTTGGTTCACTGCTTTCAACAGGAGCTTCGGAAACCTCTTGGATTGGTTCTTCGTCGTTATTACCCTTTCCGTGTTTCTGTTCACGGGTTCGTTTGGACCGGTCTTCGCCAAATTCCATACGCAGGTTCCGGCCGTTCAGTCGGTTGCACCGTTTATCAGAAATGGCTTTGGTCGCGCTTTCCACGGTGAGGAAATCCACAAACGCAAACCCCTTGCAGTTACCAGAGTCTTCAAATGTGGCCATTCGAATTTTGGTAATCTGCCCGCAATGCTGAAAGTTTAGTTCTAGTTGTGAGTCGGTAGTGTCGAATGAAAGGTTCCCGACAAATAGGATCCGGGACGGGGGGTTTTTGCTGGCACCTGCGGCTGGTCTGCCTTCAAACGACTTTGCGCTTTTAATGAGCAGGTTTCGGCCATTAAGGTACTGTTCGGAAAGTTGTATGCAGCTCTTCATTTGTTCCTCAGTGTCGAAATCAACATATGCAAACCCTTTATTCCGTTTTCTGCCTTGGGCCATGGGCATATTGACACGGGTGATGGACTCGTCGGTGATGGGAGCATCGTCGTCACTCATTGTCTTTGCGATAAAAAACCGTCGTATTTCAGCCTCGGTTGTGTCGAACGTGAGGTTCCCCACCCAAACACCGTAGTGGCCCTTCTTTGGTTCTTCAGCCTCCGCATTACCAAGCAGATCATCCATGTTATCCTTCTTCTTGGACGACTTGGTGTCTACCTTGCCCTTCTTTTCCAGCCGTTTCTGTTTCTTGGACTTGGCATCTGCTTCGTAGTCGATTTCCATATCATCGTTAACCTTGCGTTTCTTTTCAATCTCGTCGTCGCTCATTTCTAATAAATAGTTGTTGTGGTTTTTGGTGTTTTTGATATGGAAAAATTTTCGTATACCGCGAGAGGCGCGCGCGCGAGCCCAAAGGCCAAGCTTCCCTCGCTTTATTACTAGTGCGGCTGAAAGCAGGCAGCCACCAGAATATTTCCACATGTGCGGAGAAAACTAACAACGCATGTATACACATGGCGATCCGTTGTTTGTTTATTTTCTCCACTTCCGATGATAGTTGAAATGCGGGGTTTTTTTTTAAAGGCTTGGGTACAAGGTCCGGGCATGCCCCGGAGGAGAGGAGGGGAGTGGTCTGATCTTTCTCCTGCAAACTTTAAACTATAAAAAGCGGGTTATCACCCCTCTTCTCTTTTATCAATATTAAACAAAAAATGGTATCAAAAACGGAAATCCCGAAAGTGCAAAAAGCTATCATCGCTGATGAGATTGGAGACAACTACAAGCTCCGAATAGTGGAGGACTATCCGGTTCCGGTCCCTACTGACGATGAGGTGTTGGTGCGGTTGACCAGCTCGGGGGTGTGTCATTCCGATCTTTCTTTCTTGCAGGACCACTGGATTGGTGTCAACATGACTGTAAAAGTGCCAGGTCATGAAGGCAGTGGATATATCGTGCAGCGGGGTGCCAATGTGAACGAGAAAAAGTACCCGGTTGGCCAGCGAGTCGGTGTTCCTCTATGTTCTGGCCCATGCCGTGACTGTGACGAATGCGATAACGACTCTGAGACTCATTGCGCCAACAATCTGTTTTACGGGTCTGGGGTTGATGGGACATGGCAGCAATACGTGACTGTTAGAAAGGACTATATCATCTCCGTCCCAGAGGGGCCAAACTCGACCAGTGTCGGTCCCATCCTGTGCGGTGGTGTCACCGTATACAAGGCATTGAAGGTCAACAACTGCCGGCCTGGACAATATATGGTCATTACCGGTGCTGGCGGTGGGTTGGGCTCGATGGCTATTCAGTACGCTACTGCAATGGGATTTCGAGTTATCGCAGTTGATACCGGGGATGACAAGAAGGAGCAATGCTTGAAGCTCGGCGCGGAGACTTTTGTTGATTTCCTCAAGGAGGATACCATCAAAGGCGTTATGGCCGCTACTGATGGGAAGGGTGCTCATGGTGCCGTGTTGATTGCCCCAGTAAAACAGTCAATGTGTCAAGCACCGTTGTATATGCGTGTTAAGGGCAGCATCTCGTTTATTGGCTTGCCCGCCGGTGACCAAACTTTTGATGTCATGCCGCAGGTCATCATCTTCAAGGCATTGACTCTGCAAGGAAGTCTTGTCGGCGGTAAGCATGATCTGAGCGAGGCGTTGAGTTTTGTCGCTAGAAACAAGGTGGCCCCGCCTGTCAAGGTCCACAAGATGGAGGACATTCAGTCTATTCTGGATGATATCAACGTTGGTAAGATCTCCGGCCGGGCTGTTATTAGCTTGGAGTAGTTTAGTATACCATCTGCAGTCGACGTAGAACGTATATTAACTTATGTTTTTATATATTAGCAGCCTCGCCGGTTTCATCGCGAGATTTAGTTATCGTCATCGGAAGGAAAGACAATTGCATCATTGCCATCTTGGCCTGTGGATGACTGGTCTTGGATTTCCTGGGATTGACCTTGGTTCATGTCGCTGTTGGCCGCCGGACTGGGTTGGTCTTGCGCGGTTCGAGCGGCTCGAGCGGCTTGCGCTTCAGCTTCAGCCTTCTCTTCGGCAGCCGCATCAATCTGGGCTTGCATGGCAGCACTAGGCTTGTTGTAGTAATCGTTCAGCTCGGCAAACCCGTCTGGGCTCATCCAGTCACTTTTCATGTTGCTGTACTTGAGGAAAGCATCAAGCGGCAATCCTTTTGACAGCTTACCGCCCACGACTGGTGCGGCACTCGCCATGTCCATATTGGATAACGCGTAGATGAAGATGGTGATGGTTAATGGGAACATTGTTTTTTGGTGAAGAGAAATATGGTAATTCATCGGGAATGCAACCACCTTTTATAATCCGTTTTTTTTTCTGAGAATCGCCGGCCTTCCCCCACAAGCATGTATAAACGGGAAGGGTGGATACCACGAACTGTCCACATTAATAGATACGATAAAATAAACTGGGTGGAGTAACAAGCGAGAATGTTTTGGTTGTATTATTTAACCCACATCCGGCTCATCTGAGTGCAATGAGAAATTAATAAACTAGAAGTGAAACACGCGTACTCTCCCCAACCCTATTTGTACGCGTGCGGTCCTGGTTTATTATTGCAATATTTCAATTGGTCAGTATATTGAAACAAGCCACACCACCCCCACTTTAACTGTTTGCCCAAGGAAGGGAATGCGTCCTCTATTGTGGGGTGAGCGTAAAACTGTCTCTCACACTTTCAGGAAAGTGGGCAGTTGGGGGTGATCAAGAATCGTGTCGAATTAGCTAATCTCGAAATTTGGACATCATGTACTTTGAATAGGGCGGAACTTGTTGTTGAGACCTGGTTGAAGATCTTTTCAGTTTCGGCGATGACGTGTTTTTCCGTCATTCTAGCGGACGAGTGGTGAGGTGAATAACGGTTTTCCTGGGGGAACGTCCCTTTCTTGATGATTGGTGGGGTATTTTGGCAATCGAGAGTGAGGTTATTTGGTAGTGGAAAGATAAGGCAGTGTAATCCAAATTAAACTTTATCATCCCTGTAAGTCAAACTCAAATAAAAAGGAAAAACACCAATAGAATGAAAGACAAATCGGTATCGACAAAATATATGGGTCTCATATTCAACTATTGTTTTCATTTATTTCATCTTTGTGCAGAAGCCTGCCCTTCAAATATTCCTTATCATGTGCACCTCGTGGTTGAGGAACTATTTGCTCATCATTCATTGTTGTCAATAGTTTTTTCGATGTTCTTTTTATCTTCAGGAAATACACAGATATTTATGATAAACTAGGGCAAGGCTTTCCTGGCTGTTTAACTAAGCCATGGATCTTGCCACATTCTCACTGGACTTGACCTACACAAACTTAATTTCCTTATTTTCAACATGTTCTCTTAAAAAATGCAAATTGATAGAAAAGTGCTTGGTTCTTTCCTGATGCACTGGATTCTCAGCAATAGCCTTGCTTGATGAGTTGTCCACCATAATTTTGATTGGTCGAGGCAAATCCACGTTCAGCTCATCCATTACTTGACCCAGCCACAAGGCTTCCTTGCTCTCTTCTTCATGCCACCACTTTGGAGGAAGAGGAACCTTTGCCGGCTTGCCAGTCTTCCATTCCATATTTCACCAAAGCATCTTTGATGTATTGCTCCTGGTTCAGAATGTAGCCGTCCTTGGTCCGTTCAAACTTCACAGCTAGAAACTGCTTGTCTGGGCCCTTAATTATCCATACAAGCTTCAGACCACTGTTCTCGCTCATTTGACCCCATGGCCTGATTGTATGTAGGATTGTCACTGTCCTGCTCAGTCAACAAGATTTCAACCCCATTATGTAGTGCCAAAACCACACTAGGTTCTCTCGGTGCTCTTCGGTCACTACGCTGTGATCCAGGGGTAAATCCAATTGCTGCGGCAGGTTAGCGTGCAGACGCATAGCTTGAGCTCGATCCCTCAAGATCTGGTTGTAGACCTCTGCAGTGCCATTTTGAGGAGATGAGCCTACCACGCTGAATTCATGATGGATGCCATTGGACCGAAGCCAGTCCTCAAGTGCTTGAGGGCAGTATTCTCCACCATGATCAGTGCGTATGGCCCTCACCAGATAGCCTGTCCTTCAAATCTTCCTTATCACCTCATGGTTGAGGAACTATTTGCTCATCATTCATTGTTGTCAATAATTTTTTCAATGTCCTTTTTATCTTCAGGAAATACACAGATATTTATGATAAACTAGGGCAAGGCTTTAAACCTTTTCTGGACGCGAACAGTTTACCTGCTGTATTAATCTCTGTTTTGAGACTCAATGAGCAACGCAAATTCCAAATTCTATCATACAACATTTTTCACTTCACTTTTATTTATAAACTACAACTTACCTTGTCGGTCCTTCCAGCCATGAGCAGAAGCAATCAACTCAGCGGCCCGCTCGCCAATACACAGGACGGTGACCATTGGGTTAGCGGTTGGCATTTCCGGGAACACACCGGCATCGGCGATGCGCAAGTTCTTCATGCCCCGCACCTTCAATTCAGGATCAACCACTGCAAACGCGTCCTTGGACACGTCTCCCATCTTGGTAGTCCCTGCTGGGTGGTACACGGTATGGGCGACGCGTCGAGAGTACTCGCTGAGGTCTTCGTCGGACTGCACAGCTGGGCCAGGGGCCACTTCCCGCTTGATCCAGTTCTTGAACGGAGCTTGCTGGGCCACCTCCCGCGACGCTTTCATGCCAGCCACAAGGGTAGCTGCGTCATAACCTTCTGGGTCGGTAAAGTACCGAAAGTCCAAAGCTGGTTTGACTTGTGGGTCCTTGGAGGTCAAGTACAGCTTACCACGGGATCGGGGCCGAGGAATGTTTGGAGTCATGCAGAATGCTTGTTCAGGGGTATCATAACCCAACCGTTCCGTGTTTAGCGTGAATGGGATCTGGTAACAATGCATCATCAAGTCGACATTGGCACCGTCATCGCCGTTAGCATTGAACGGCTCCCGTCGCAAAAACACCCCACCGTCAGAGTCCATTGTGGTTTGGTCCACTGGCACTGGAGAGTTTAGTTCCCAAATGATGATGGATTCTGGGTGGTCAATCAAGTTTTCACCCACCCCTGGGATATCAGCCACCACTGGAATGTCCAAGTTTCGCAGGTCCGATGCCGGGCCGAGACCGGAGTGAAGCATGAGCCGCGGGGTGTCGACTGAACCAGCACATAGAATTGTCTCGGCACGGGCCGTCACGACACGCTTCTCGCCGTTTTCAAGAGTCACATTGACACCAGTCACGGTGGAATTGTCCTTGGCCACGTTGATCTTGTTCACCCATGCGTTGGTGACAATAGTCAAGTTTGGCCGCGATTCCTTGCCTTCCAGAATTGGGTGGACATATGCGACGGAAGCACTGCTTCGTTTACCTTCTTCAGGGTGGTAGGAGATGGAGAAGAAACCGACGGATGGTGGGAGCCCGCCAGTGGACCGAATCGTCCGGTTAAAGTTTTCTAGCACTGGCACACCCAATGCAGTCGAGCACGAGTCCATCCAGTCCTGGCATAGCTTGTTTCGGTGTTGTGGCGCGACTGGGGTGATGTTGTTCTTTAGCTTGTCGCCTAGCCGCGAAAAGGTGTTGAAATCCCAGCCCTTGCAGCCTCGTGCAACCCACCGTCGAGTGTCGTATTCAAAGGTTCGGAATGAGATTAGAGTGTTGTGCGATGAACACCCGCCTAGAACTTTGGCTCGGGAGTGCCGAATGTGCGAGTTGCCGTGTGGTTGTTCGGTCGTGCCGTAGTCGTAGTCCAGCTCGCCGCCCAACAAGTTTAACCAGTTTTTCAGCTGCAACACACGTTGATCGTTGAGGTCCGATGGACCACCTTCAATCATCAACACCTTCTTGTGAGGCATGTACTGGGATAGCCGTGTCGCAATCACGCAACCGGCAGTGCCACCGCCAACAATCACAAAGTCGTATGAGTTGACATCAGCTTGTGGTAGAGATGTGGTTGTCATTTTGAATGAAGAGGGGGTGTGTGTGAGAGAGAGAGGGGAGTTTTTGTTGGTATATATAGTGAACCTTTTTTTTTTTTTTGGTGGGTGGTGGGACTGGCTAGCCTTTTATAGATACAGTTCGCGGATGGTTGCCGGCAAGTGTTTTTCTTTCAATTGTTAACGTCATGGTGGTACGTACCTAATATTAAGACTATTAGACAATCCGGAAACGTTGGTGGCCGATCGATAATCATGCCGATCTGCAGGGTGTGGGCATTGGCTGGACGCACGGCACTCGTACGTATACGTACGTTGCTAAATTTCACTCCAGCGCGCCTGCCCGCTCATGAGTGAACCGATGATTGAAACCTGATGGAATAAAATAGAACGGAAATGGCTATTTCGATGCATTCTGAGTTAACTGGTTTAGTGAAGCTACGGTTTCCAACATTCGGTTAAACTGGAGCGGCGGCGGCGGGGGCTTTTTTCATTCGCCGGCGGGCGCCGACTCCCGGGCCTGCGCGCGCGCCCCCATTTTTATTTTGGCTTTTGGGTTGGGACCAATAATTAAGTGTCTTATTGCTCGAGCTTGGAGGGGGCCAGCTGGGCAAGCTTGAGCACTAGTGGCGATCGGGGACACTTCAGTTGGCTTACACGAGCTCATATATGGGCGGTTAAGCTTAATTGTGAAACCGCATAAATTGTATTAAACGCGGCGGTTAATTCAATTCCCAAAGCGGTAGCCATATCTGTACACGGCGAACGAACTTTTCGCCGTATACGTGGGCTTGGATTTGGATTTGTAGCAGCTGCCTAGGTGACGTGGACTATTTCTTAGAGCGGTCAAGCTTGGCTGTATTCCGTTCGAAATTTTCCAAACTAGGGATAATACTCCGTAGTCGGAAGTTTCCGGTCCGTTTCCAGGTCTATATATACGTTGACCGTATACGCAAATACTCTCACTCCATGGGTTTATTCCTTCATCGCTGATCTGATATGGTCGATTGGTGATGGCGCATGCCAGAAATGAACGAGATGCCTGCAAGAAAAGCTTATTTTGCAAGAGTGTCATGTGGCCTTCTTCTCGTCCACCGTTTATACTATAGCTACGCCTCACCGATCATCGATAGATCTCGAGATCGTTCTCACTCAAGCGATGTTAAGGCCTGGACCGAGATTCTTTTTTTTATATATAAAATTGGCATATGGTGCCGCATGTGGCGCATCTTCCCCTTTACGTGCATATAAGCACCGCGGCATATGTGGGCTAAAGCGCGCACTCTGAGACATGTTAAAAGCTTAGGGGTGGTGCCGTTTATCCCTTATCGACTATAGGTCGACGATCGGGCAAGAATTTTTTTTATATATATTATACGAATTGCAAGATCAACCCATGGAACGTTCATCAGGTAAACTAGCTTCAATGAAAATGTTGTGAGCCGCACAGTCTATTCGGACATCCGACCGGGGGGGGGGGGGGGGGGGGGGCCCTACACACACACCCCCAGTCTATCCTAAATGGCCAATTCAAAAGGACAATCGTTAACAATATATATGAAACAGGTGGTCTAACTAATAGTGCTGGCTAAACAGTCCATTCTTTTATTATTTAGTCACCTCCTTTTGCACCAGTTTAGCAATAGTTTGTAGCTGGATGTTACTAGTACCTTCATAAATAGCACCAATCTTGGCATCTCGGTAAAACTTTTCCAGAGTCTCGTCTCTAGTGAAACCAACGCCGCCCATCCATTCTACAGCCTTTGAAGAGACATTACCGGCGACTTGACTAGCGTACAGCTTGGCCATGGCGGCTTCTTTGACAAAAGGTTGGCCGCTTTCCTTCAATCGAGCGGCATTGTACAACAACAACCGAGAAGCTTCAATTTCCATGGCAGCTTGGCCGATTTGGAATTGCATGCCTTGGAATTCACCAATCAACTTGCCAAACTGTTTCCGGTCGTTATAAGCGTACCCGACTGCTTTGGTGAACGCGCCCATTGCAAGACCGGTCATCTGAGCGGCGATACCAATTCGGCCTTCATTCAAACATTCAATAGCAATCTTATAGCCCTTGCCAACTTCACCCAGCACATTCTCCTTTGGCACTTCAATACCGTCAAAGTTTAGCACGCAGGTGGACGATGCACGGATACCAAGCTTCTTTTCCTTCTTGGCGATTTCCACGCCCATTGACTTGTCAACGACAAAACAGGTGATGCCCTTGTAGCCTTTACTGGCGTCGACGGTAGCAAACACCAAAAAGACGTCCGCTTCGGCTGCGTTTGTAATCCACATTTTGGACCCGGTGAGCGTGTAATACGAGCCGTCTTGACTAGGCACGGCCTTTGTTTTCAATGCAAACGCGTCGGATCCGGACGATGGCTCGGAAAGACAGAAAGACCCCACCTTTTCGGTGGCCAGTGTTGGCAGGTACTTGGCCTTCAAACTGTCAGAGCCCCATGACCGAATGCACGTGTTGACAAGCGTATTATGGACGTCGTTCATGACTGAAACGGACGGATCCACCTTGGCCAGCTCCTCAACAGCAATAATGGCCGATACAAAGCTGGCGCTGGCGCCTCCGTACTCCTCCGGGGTTTCAATACCCATCAGACCCATCTCGAACATTGATGACGCGATTATACTGTCCATCGCTTCGTTTTCGTCCATTTCTCGGACCAACGGCTCAACCACTTGCTGAGAGTATTGCGCGACCGTCTCTCGGAACATTTCTTCCTCCTCGGTAAACACATTGAGCGAGGTTGGCACGATTTGTTGCCGGGCCAGGGTCGTGCTGAACGATCGAGCGGTTGTCGTCGTTAGCAGCTGCCGCCGACTCGCTGCCGACACTTGTTTTAGGAGAGTAGATCGAAGCATGTTTTGTATATGTATGGTAAAGGAGAGGAGAAGAAGAGAAGCAAGCGGGGGGTGGGTGGAGGTGCTTTTTTATATATGGGATCGATGCGCCGACCATTGACCGACTGAAAATTAAATGCTGCGTATACCCCGCAGACCTCGGCTCAGCGTGCGCGCGTGGGAACCTCAAACTGCCTCGTTTCGATCCTGGCGTGGGTAGATTTATTCTGAGAACGAAACCCAGCATACTGTGCAGTCAGAAACGCATGATTAGGGTATACATTATACATTGTCCATGACGTAGCGGAATCAATGCGGCTGTGTTGAGTGCTCGTGAGCCGCACATGTTTCCATGTCCGATTTCTGTAGATTGCTGTTACCCGGAAGTCCCAACCAACACCCCGCCGCCGCACCTATTGTGGCGCGGCATCATATATATGGAAAACTCTTTTACCATTCTAAAAACTTCATGTACACCAAAAAAAAAAAAATAATCATAATCAAATAAAAATACGCAGACCCTTCCCCCAAACAAAATGTCTCCCATTTTTAGGCCACTGCAGCAGCTGCGCTTCCCGGTGGTGGTGTCTGCGCCGCTTGTTCTTCCCGAGTATGAACCGGTCGGGGGCGTCGGATCCACGGAATTCTGAATCCACGCCGAGGAGGGACCTCATTTTCATTTTCGTCACTCCTCCTATCACCACCATGGTGATGGTGGTGATGCCGTCTACCCCATATATTATAAATAGCATTCGCTCTCCTTCTCCGCGCGGCATGTGTATCGCCTATATTCGTAGATCGACGTTGCAATTCAACGCCATCCTCTTCATTTTGCTCGGCCTGGGGTTTAGGCACGTAGTAATCTGCTTTACAAAGAGGACAGCAAGCGCGCCGCACCGTTAGCCACGGATCAATGCACTCGCTATGGTAGATATGCCCGCAAGTGAGCAACCTCACCACATCCTCATCCTCCATCTGTTCAATACACACCGCACACACATCTTCCTGGTCGACATCAGCCAGTATATCGTCGTCGTCATCGCTATCCTCTTCCACTTCATGCTCGTTGACAAGTGTTTCTTCGTTTTCTTCGTTTTCTTGGTGTTCATGTTGTTCATGTTGTTCATGTTGTTCATGTTGTTCATGTTGCTGCGCCTCCACACCTGGACTATGGTCGAATACAGCCTCCTCCTCATGCTCCTGCTCCTCCTTCTTTCCACCTCCAGCACTCTCGCACTCTCGGGGGACCATACTGGGCTCAATATCGTTATCGGCCCTGGCCTGCTTGAACGACATCTCGGGGAAAGTGTCATTGACTTGGTCGATGGCAAGCAACCTCGGCTTCTTTTTGCGCGAATTGCGAGCCCTATACCTGCTCCTGGCCGCCTGCTGGTCATGCTGAGCCGCTTGTGTGAACTGTTCGGGATGCCGCCGACGCCGACAGCAGTATCTGATTCCCATAAATGCACTGATTGGAATAAACGTCACAAATACCAGAAAGATGGTAAGCAACGAGCGTAGAATGTTAGCTATAATGTACAACAGGCTTTTGAGCATTGTGCGTGTCAAGAAGAGAGCTTTTTTTTATGGTTTTTTCTTTTTTGTTTTAGATATTTCCCGTTCTATTGGCAAACGCAGTCAATGTCTTGTCTGACTAAGCTTTTTTTTTTTTTTTTTTTTTTTTTCTTCTCTTCTCTCTGGGGGGTGGTGGAAAGACTTACAATAGATTAGCAAAGACCACGCCAATACCTAGCGCGACAAAGAACAGCACGGACGAGGTGTTTGTGCCTCCTCCGCTGTCGCTGTCCTTGGAGGAGGATGTGTTTTCCACGGGAGCCGCCGACATTTATGGTTTTGATGTTGTCGTTAGGCAAGGTAAAAAAGTGTGGGTTTTGGGAAGAAAGAAAAGAAAAAAAGTGTAATAAATAATAATAATAATCGGAAGGCGTCGGATATATATATAGAAAAAGCACAAGAAAATATATACATATAATAAAACAACGAAAAATAATTAACCTTGCTTTATGGGTTGATGATCACAAGCCACAAAGAAAAATGCTGGCAATCTAGATGAGATCAATCGAAACCAAATCAATTGGTTATAATCCATGAATCATGAAACAAAGAGATCTGGTCTGGCTCTCCCTCCCCCAAACCTAGTTAACACCAAAAGTTAAATCTAGCTACAGCTGGTATGAATTCATGAAGGTATCGATAATGCCGAAAAAAGCGGGGGGCGGTGATCCCATTATGAAACCGGGTGCTTGGCTTATAGTTCCGTAGTTTGGTGCGCCCCTCAGCTAATAGTCTCCCCCCGCTGGAATCGGGCTCCGTTATATAACATAATTAACAGTTGTGACGATCGACTTGCCGGCCGGTAAGCCTTAACGTTGGATCAGGAACATGTATATATATGGGCGAGCTGGTATCGATCTATAGGCTGGGCCCACCATCCATCCATGGCGGTGGTAATATTGTTGAAAATACGCGGCTGTGTCTTCTAATCAGTCGATCATGATACCGGATAGGCCTTAGATCCGATAAACTTTGCTGGCGCGCGCTCTCCCTTTCGAATCCTCCCAACGCTGGGAATTACCAACACTCCGCTGGGAAATATTTCCAAGGCGGGCGTGGGGTGGGGGTAACTAGAGGTCCTTTTTGACGTCACCCTGCTTCTAAATTGTGCGCACCGAATACGTCGACCTATAGAACGAGATATCCCTGGTTAAATTTGCATATAAGCGGGGGGAGGAGGATCGATCGATCGATCGATCACGTGATGGCGGTAACGAGAGCTCGATCGAGGTCATTACAATTGCAAGCTTAGGGCTACATTCGTGCAGTATAGGTTGTATTGTATTTGTATTACGCGTTTTAAATTCACTGCCGCCGCACCAACACGCGCTGAATAAATTTCGCTGCTGCTCCCAATTGGGATTTCTCTTTCTTGACAACCACTTTCTTTTCTCTTCTTTCTATGGACAAGCGCTTAATCGCTAGACACTACAAA
>JAJLUJ010000041.1:26875-45700 GCA_030564235.1 Blastobotrys elegans
CGTTCATTCTCTCGTCTCTTCTCATTACTACCTCACCTTTTCGGCGCTTAATCACTAGACACTACAATCCACTTGACTGTGAAATCACCACCGCAACGGCTCTCGAGCTAGCATATACAGATCCCTGGCAGTCATGTAGCGTTTGTTGGTGTTTAGTGTTTGATGGCGCTTCGTTCATTCTCTCGTCTCTTCTCATTACCACCTCACCTTTTCGACGCCTATTCGCTAAAGCACCTACAATCCACTTGACTGTGAAATCACCAGCAGCAACGGCTCGTTCGCGGGTTAGCACGTACAGCTGGATCCCTGGCAGTCATGAATATGACGCGTTTGTTTGTGTTTGAGTGTTGGTGGCGTTGTTGTCTTTGTTTATACGTACCGGCGCTTAATTACAAGTATCATGAAAAAGACCGTAACGAGCTAACACCACTATAGCAGGCTTTTAAGTTGATGCGCGATAGACCGCGGCAAGCGCTTCACACTCTAGACACTGCAAATCACTTGGCTGGCACATCACCAAAGCAACGGCTTTCGAGTCAACGTATTCAGATCACTGTCCAGCCATGTAGCGTTTGTTTGTGTCTGGGTGTTTGATGGCGTCTTGTTGTTGTTCTTTTTCTCGGCGTTTAATGGTCTACTCGTTTATGCGCTTCTCACTACTCACTACAATCTACTTGACTGTGAAATCACCACCAGCAGCGGCTCTCGAGCTAGCATATACAGATCCCTGGCAGTCATGTAGCGTTTGTTTTGTGTTTGGTTTTGATGGCGTTGTCGTTGTTTATACGCGCCGGCGCTTAGTACAGGCGGGTGACGGCGTTTCGGCGCTTAATTACAAGTATCACCAATAAGACTACAATTGTTAACGAGCTAACATCACTATAGCAGGCTTTTAAGTTAACGCGCGATAGACAAACGCTTCAGACTCTAGACACTGCAAATCACTTTGCTGGCACATCACCAAAGCAACGGCTTTCGAGTCAACGTATCCAGATCACTGTCCAGCCATGTAGCGTTTGTTGGTGTCTGGGTGTTTGATGGCGTCTTGTTGTTGTTCTTTTTCTCGGCGTTTAATGGTCTTCTCGTTTATGCGCTTCTCACTACTCACTACAATCTACTTGACTGTGAAATCACCACCAGAAGCGGCTCTCGAGTCAACGTATTCAAGTTCCCTGGCAGTGCATGTAGCGTTTGTTTGTGTTTATACGCGCCGGCGCTTAATTACAAGTATCACCAACAAGACCCGTATATGACAACGAGCTAACATTACTAGATATCGCAAAGGCTTCACATTGTCTTGGTCTCGATAGATCCCGCTGTTGGTACGTATTACCCATTCTGGATAAGTGCGCGCTTGGAAACTGGGTAGCAAGGCTCATCTTCTGTCCATATGCAATGGCCACTTGCTGGTAACCGTTCAACGGTATTCAGTGTTAGTATGAGTCTAGGTGATTGGTTTTTAGTCGGTGTCTTGTCTCGTCGTGTGCTGATGTTTAAGTTCAGACTTGATATCTGCAGGTCGACCGGTTGCCGGCTTGCAATTGGTTCTAAAATTTGGTTGGGCGTTGGGTCTGAATGTCCTATAGAGCGGGTGTTTCCATGTGTACATGTATTCACCCCATGCAGGCCTGGCCATCCTGTCCGCGATCGGTCGATATTCAGTGTTAGTTCTATGTGAATGGTCTGGCTTGGTTTTTGGGGTGCTGAACGTTCAGGTAATCGTAGCACATGTTTAGTCTCGAGATCGGCGCTTTTGTGTTTCGGATTTTGTTTCCGGTTGCAGGATTTGAGCTATAGGTGATGACCAATGCTATAAACCAGCAATTTGTTCAACTGTGGACTCTATATTTCTGTGTTGCTTTGGTTAGTGCATGGGGTCTTGGATTGTTGTTAGTACGGCGGTGCTCGATCGAGCTAGCTAAAGCGTTGATGGCTTGGAGTTGTTTTCTTACCAGGTTGGGGAGTGGACATGAGCAGTATTACGATCTCCATACCCCGCGCGCTGTGAATTCGTGAGGATAGGGGGCTTCTGTACTCCTCAAAAGCCATCTTCGCATGCAGATATGTTCGCGCCATGACAGTTGTAACGTGTCCTCGAGATGTCTTTGGAACGCGACCCGTTCTTCGTTCGTCCCGACGATGAATGGATTCTGGATCTATATCATGATCAGATTAAGAGTGCTGCCTGTTGGTCAATTCTAGACCTAGATGGCGTTTGTCGGGATATATCCATATGCGGGTAGCTTATGTGGCATTTCCTATTTGCGAAAAAAACGCGGGAAATATGCAGTCCAAAAAAAAAAAAAGCGAAACACAATGCAACAATGTTGCCTGACAATTTAAAAGCATTGAGGTTGACTATTCTTTTCAAGCTTCTTATACCATATCAAGTGCTACATCTTTATGAGGACATTGCCTCCTTTGACAAGCTTCACGTCCCATTGACCATTTCTTCTTCTGTTGTAGATACTCCATACCGATCATTGCTATCATCACTAAATTCGAAGATGGTAAGGCGGAAAACAGCCTTGGCATCGTTCCTAAGGTTTTTTGCTCCTCTTATCTCGTTTCTTATCACTGCACACTACGAAAGCATGTCGCTAATCCTCAGCCTAGGTTGGTTTCAAGGCGGTAACAAGCCAGGTCGTTGCTGCCATTCCACATTTAGCTCAATTAATAAACCTTGGTTATTCATAATAAGTGGCGTTAGGCTACATTATAAGATTTCATAGATGCAAAGCGCCTCTCTTTTCTGGCCAGTACTCATATGTTGGAGAAATGGACACAACTTGGTCACATAGTTAAACGGCGGGGATCGGAGGATTATGGTCTGATTTAGTACGACGAAAGCGGTCTGATCTAAACCAAGCAGATCAGTTTGCCGTTATATTGAATAACGACGTTCTAAAACATCTAGATTCAGCAGGAGGAAGATCTATTGGAACAAAGTCCAAATCAAGCTTGATGGCGGGAACAGTATATAAACAGGAGAAGAGGAGCAGAATGCGTTAGTAATAATAAACTAGGCAAGGCTCCCATGGCTTGGCTAAAACTTGAATCATGCCACTTCACATTTAAGTTCAACCAGCATGGTCACGTCATCATCAAGCAAATCTTCTTTCACTCTCAACAAAAGACTAAGGTGATCGAGACAGTGTTAGTCGCTTTTCTGGATTATCGAGCAGTAGATTGTTTTTCGCTGTACAGGCCGCGATTGTTTTTTGGATTGTTGCAGGCTGGCAAGCAAGTAGAACATAGCTACGGGTAATGTTGAATCGTAAAGCTCCAGAGTAAATGTCGCGATACACTACGGTTGAGGAGGGGTTGGAAGCCATATAGCTGAGCCGCACATCTCTCAGCAGCCACACACCCCCGAAATACGTAACCGGTCATAAAAAACACCTAAAACGGATAAAGCGTATTATAGAACAATGCATTTTTTTTTCTCTTCCTTTTTAAATATGTACACAATACAGGAGGGTGCCTGAAAACACACTAAATCTTAAGTCGATATTTAGGATCAGTGTGGAATGGCGACCAGATACCTCGGACCGATTCGTTAGGAGACTGCACGCTCTTGTTGTAGTATTTGAGTCTGTCGCCAGACGAGTCCCGCAGCACGGTCAGTTTTTGTTTAACCATCTGTGGTTCCATGTTCCGGACGCAAATCGTCTTGTTGTTTCCGCTGATGAAATCACCCTTGACTACCGGATGGCCTGGCTCCCTCCTTAGTTCGAATTGGATTTTAGGATGTTGGCTGGCAAATTTGGAGAATTGCCCCGTTCGGATAAACTCTCGCATCCCTTTGGAACTACCTCCCCAATTGCAGTACCGCAACGTGATTTTTTTACATGGCTGGATGAACGAACCGACACCGTTCACGGCTTTGGGTAGTAAGTGTGTCACTGGCTTGACCATTGTCGTGTGTTTTGTGGTGTGGTGAAATTTTTGTTTGGAAAAAAATTTTGTCGAGTTTTTGCTAGCTTGAAGTGGGCGCGCGAATTTAAAACTCAGTTGGGAGTTTTTTATTTTAAAGAAAAGGTGAAAGCCGCAGTATCGTGTCGGAGATCCGCGATCACCGCTCATTTCCGTATTCCAACAAAGACACAAGTAGCAAATCTGTTTTGTCTTCTGATCTCAGAACTGTACACGTGCAAGCAATCTTTACTAGCTACAAAAGCCTGTTCTTTTCCGTCCTCTTTGTGCACATGTATTAAATAGTCAATCAGAATGCGCTGGGTTTTGGGCATTCCCAATCTAGCTTGTCGTTTCCTATATGAGAAAATCACGTGTGCGGCGCATAGCCAATCGGGAAAGCTGAACCAGGAAGCAAAAGACATAAATAGACGAGCTTTCCCACCAAAAATACTCGTCCCAACTACCTGTCATGACTTCTTCTTCTACTACTTCCGCTCAAACCATCATCAAACCGTTTTGTGCGTTTGTCACGCCCATCTCCCTAGACAAGGGGTTTCCAAAGCTTGATGTGAACAGCCGCGACTTTAACCATTACTACAGTCCACGGGAACGGTGTATACGTAAAATCAAGGCTGGTATCCATCGAACTAGCAAGTACTTTAAGCATGCTACATGTGATAACAGTGCCTATCTGTCTCTTTGCGACTATCACATGGCCAGTTACGGTACCAATGCTACCGTGTCTTGTTGTTAAAAGAGCAACATTTCGGGAAAAACAGGCTATTATTGGTATATAAGTTTGTTAGCAAAGGTAGAGGCGGTTTTGCCAGCTATAAAAGTGTGGTTCTTTTTTTTCTGCTCTTCATGTATTTAATAATGGTAACCACAATACTTCAACCCGCTTATTAACAAGCTCAACTGCCAGGCAATATACAGTATACATTGATGTGCTGATATAAACTAAAACTGTCACTGGTTGAAACCAGAAACTACGCCGGAGGGTGAAGCTCCGACGCAAAAAACCTCCGAATTCAAATCCTTCTTCTTTTCTTCCACACAAACACAAACATGCTCAGATCGCTCATAACCAAACGGTCCAAGTCAACCTTGTCGTCAAAAATACTCCGACCCGCGCAGCAAAACGCCGCCGAGCGCAGCCCGTTCGACCAGCCGCGGCCATCAAAGGGTGTGCTATCAGACTATGACATTTACGACGACCTGGCATCACCACTAAACAACATTGACGGAGTGCTTGAGAACGGCTTCAGTTTGGCCTCGGGGGCGAAGGTTCTATCACGAGACAGCCACAACCCCAAGGGTCTTGTTCTACTCGGCTCAGAAGCATTCGAAGTCGACCTCAAAGACGGCATTGACGGGCTACAAAAGGGCATTCTCGAGCTGGACAAGTCTGTTTTGGGTGTGTTTGAAGTTGCTCTACCCAAACCAGACCTGTTGGTGGTCGGGCTGGGCATGAAATCCCGAATCTTTGGACCCCAGACGACCAAATACATTCACTCGCTCGGCATCCAGATACACGTGTCTAATACCGTCAATGGCTGCTCAAACTTTGACATGCTGGCCACCGAGCGGCCGGGCCAAGTCGCCGCGTTTTTGCTCCCGCCAAATTTGTAATTTTTTAAAACCTCCCAACATTAAATTTTCTTTTCCACCACACAACACAACACAACAATGACAGACGTACGGTTACTGCCGCAGCATGTAGCGTCGCTATTCGACCCTCGACCGCCGTTGCGATACGTAGAACCCACAGACCACGACCCAGCCACCCGTAGAACACCACGTATCGATGGCGTGGGCCAGCTGCTGGCCAGGCTGCGTGAAAGATCCTCGACCGAGAAGGAGGGGGAAGAGTACGTGCCCACTGAATCGTGGCTAGACAAGCAGCAGCGTGAAAAGCGTGAGCGTCAATTGCAACAGAAACAACTGCTTCAACAGCGGCTCCGGCAGTGGAACCCGGCAAAGGACTTGCACGTGCGTGGCGACCCGTACAAGACTCTGTTTCTAGCTCGGTTGCCGTATAAATTAACAGACAAGGAGCTGCGGACCGAGCTGGAAAAGTATGGCCCCGTTGAACGCGTACGGTTGGTGAACAACCAAGACGGGAAGAGCCGTGGGTACGGATTTGCCGCGTTTGAACGAGAACGCGATCGAGACGTGGCTCGGCGCGAAATGCGCGATAAAATGTGGCACGGCAGGCGTATTTTGGTGGATGTGGAGCGTGGAAGGACGGATAGTAAGTTTAAACCGAGAAGTTTGGGCGGTGGGCTTGGTGGCCGGCATTATACTAAACGAGAGCGAGAGCAGCAGCAGCAGTTTCGCCCATTTCGAGATCACAGTCATCGTGCGGCTCCTTCTGCCCCTTCTGCGGCGGCGCCAAATTCGTCACAGAGGCGGTTTGATAGTAGAGACCAGGACCAGCATGACAGACCAAGGTATAGAGATGGGCCTCCAAAGCGTGATTTCCAGCCGCCTAGAGAACGGTATCGCGACCGGGATCCTCGAGACTCAAGACCTTCTGCTCCTCCCCAGCGGTCGTTTAGGAGATAAGCTTTATGTAAAAAATTGTTGAGTAGCAGCCACTTTGACGGAGGTTGAACCTTCCTCTTTGGGAAAAAGTTTGTTTGCCAGGTATTGGAAAAGCTGTCAAAATGAGAATTAATGACCCCTCCCTCTCGTCTTGTATAAATTTTTTTTTTAATGACTATGGATAGTCAAGAGATTTCAAACTTGCAGTGGCGAACCAACAAGCAGCAGTTCACTGCGCTCAAACAGTTTGTCAAGGCCAAATGCTCGCAGATGAGAAAAAGTAGGAGGAACGGTGCCACCCCAGAAATGCTAGCTTTGTTCACAGCTATAGACACTGATATTGGTAACTGTTCGAGCATTCTCGACGTTGAGTTGTTGAGGAAGCCGTTTGATACCTTTTCATCCTGGTTTGTAACCGTTGCGGATGCAGCTCGAAATGACGTTCCCGTGTTAGGCATTGACAGTGCTACCGAGACATCAATCCGAAGGACGTATGCGGTGCAGAAGCAAAACCTCTGGGAACGGATTAGTCCATTGTTTGACATTTGGTGGGCCATTTCCAACCTTATTGGACTGGAAGTGTACGGACCAACAAACACGGCGGCGTACAAGCAGCTAGACTTTTTATCCGAGCAGCTCTACCTTTCCATCTATGACAATTTTGCTCTTTACCGCGCACTAACGGAAGATGTCAGCAAGCTATTAAAGAGGAGCAGCCAACCCGGCGGGATTGTCTGTCGTATCACCCAGCTCCTGTCCCATAATGCAATGCACACGGAAATTGTCATGACCCCCGGGCCAACATCGCGCCTATACGCCGACTACACCAAACGGCTAGCCTCCCGAATGAGGTATATGGTGGAGGATATGAAGAAGGAGCCGGTTGATATACCAGTGCTGGCGACTTTGAACCTGCTCCCGCTCGAGGAACATCCGGTCAAGTTTGAATTCCCCGAGTTTGAAAGCATCCACGGGCATCACGACGAGGCCATGTACGATGGGAAAGCCACGCAAGGTTTGTGGGAGCAGCTGGATGATTCTCAAAAGGAGCAGTTTTGGGACGTGGCGAGATGCGTTGCCTCGGATAACCGCGAGCTTGACATTCAATGCTTCCCGTTCATTGACAATGAAGTGGACGACTTGGTTCACATTATGCTACTCAACGCTACTAGAGTCGCGTCTATCATAACCAGCGCCATTGGCGGGTCGGTTTCGGTGTCAGAGACTGAAGACAAGCGGAATTTCATGCTACATATGAAACTCGGAACTACCACCTTTTTGAACTTTATGTCCGTGCAGAACATGCCATCTTGGTCGTCGGTTACTCTGGGCTGTCTATCTCTAGGTAAGCGAGCCAGCCTGCTTGACGATGAAATGGACGAGTTGGATGGGATTTCAAACGAGATGGACCCGCACCGGTTCGCGTGCAAAAAGGCCACTGTCGTACGAGAGGCTGAGCTGGACGCCCGCAGCGGGTTGGAACTGGCCGCTGACGAATTGTGCCAACCTTGCGAACATGAAGAACAAGAAATTGCCCAGCATGTCTACTTGGCAACGTGCGACGGCGCGGCTCTCACCATTGGTAGCTTGTGCAATAACGGATTTGACCGGAAGGTGGATGAAGACCACGATTGGGAATGGGTCAGCCCCACCGGTTCCAGCTCAACCCCGGCATCGCCCAAGTTTGGCGAGGTGTGGGCAGCGCACTTTGACGAGTTTGACGTTGTACCAAAGCTTGTCTTTTTCCTCGTCAATTGTGTTTGTAAGGAGATGATTGCGCAAAAAAGGATGAACACACCAACGACAGTCCGGATGAACCACGTTAACACCTTAAACAAGCTCATCTCAGAGGGCATCTTCAACAATGAAGAGCTAGAAAAGAACCAAGGCTCGGGCCCAGCTCTCAAGTCCTTTTTTGACAATCTCGAAAAGCATGCTTTTTAAATTTAGAAATGCAAAATTCTTTATTATTAATTATACTTCATTACTTCATTATTTATACAAACGAAACTCCTCCCTCTTTTTATTTTTAATAAATCTTGTTAATCTTCCAGCCCGCTCCCGCCACACGAGCCGCACAAAACAGCAACGACCCGATAAAATAGCACAACCCGCTGAAGATGATCAATCCTTGATACGACCCATTCTGACGGTCCATAATCGACCCTGCAATTGGCAGACCGACTAGGACGCCAATACTAGCGACAAAATAGCACGTCCCATACCGTTTCCCATAATCCTCCGTCTTGCAGATTTGCGAAATGCAGACTGGTGTCAGGGAGATTCCCGAGCCGGAAAAGATGCCAAATAGGACAGAAAACGCAACAGTTACTGATAGATTATCCCCGGCTGGTAGCCAGACTGCTAGACAGGTAATGGCACACAAAAGGGTGGTCACAATCATAACGTTATATCTCCCAAACAAGTCGGCAAACCAACCTGGCAAGAACCGCCCGAGGATGGACCCCACACTGAGAAACACCACCATCTGGTAAGACGTGTCTTCGCCAATTCCGTGTGCCAACGAGTATGTCGTAAGGTAGTTGACCGGCACGAAAATACCAAACTCAATCATGAAAGCGCCCAGAGTACAAAACAGGAATTTCATGTCCTTGAACGCCCCAATGTCTATGGATGCGCCCCGGGCCTTGTTTTGGGGGATTCGAGTCTTTAATGTCAGGATTGAGACAATGACCAATGCAAGGTTTACAAACCCAATGACTCGAATACCCCAGCCAAACCCCATATCAAAAAACATCTTTTGCATGGCTAGCGGATAGATTAGCCCGCCAAACGCTCCTCCGGTTGCGGCTATTCCCGTCGCCAGACCACGCTTCCGGTAAAAGTAATGCCCAACGCAGGCGATTGCCGGCGTGAAGATGAGCGATGCAGAAAGGCCGCCAAGCACGGCGTATCCCAGCATAAACTGGTAATACTCCTTTGAAACGCTTAGAAAAAAGACAGAAGCTACAGACCCAATACAACCAGGAATTAGTACTGGAGTTAGCCCATAAGTGTCAAAGATTGGTCCCACTTGCACCCCTCCAAAAAAGAATAAAAATGCATATACACTCAAAATCCATGAGATTTGAGATTCATTGAATTGGCTGAGCTGATGCGAGACTAGCCAGGCTTGGATGGGTCCCCCGCAGTTGACCATACCAAACGTGGCTACCATCGCCGTCCAGGATCCCAAAACGCACAACCATGCTCGCGTCCCACCCTCCGGAAATGCTAGTTCGGCTTCCGATTGCTGGCCGACAGAGTTGACGGGCTCGATCATGGGTTGTCCAGGAAAAGGTGGCATTTCCTGCAACGATTTTTCATTCTCTTCGTTGGGGGTATCATCATTCTCGTGTCGAGACGTATCTTGGCCAATGTTAGATTCTTCGTCAACATATGCTTTGACTTGATGGTGGTGAGGGTGATCTTTTGTCTCGGTATCGCTGAAATGCTCATCATCAGTCGAGCAGTTGGTTCTGTTCTTCCATTCCCCGTTCTCCACCATTGTTTATATATAGTCTTGGGTTTTATCTCATTCGGGTGGGAAAGAAAAAGGAGGAGAAGGAGAGAAAAATTTTGCCATCCCACCCGGTTTATATACTTTTACTGTTATAATTTTAAAATATTGTCATACTTTTAAACCTTTAACAAATACCGGATACCGAAACGTGAAAAAAAGCAATGTTTTGCGTTCATTGTTTGCTTGGCCTAAACGTTTTGACAGTTATGCTGCAGTTCATGAGTGGGAAAATTTTTTATTATAGTTAGTGGTGGTGCGGCTGACTCATCCAAAAGCACCAGTTATAAGGAACGACGTCTGATCGTTGCAACATCGATCGGCATATTACAGGTATCCAGGCCGGGCCCTGGTGGGTTAAAATTTATGAAATATTGCAACATTGATCGGCAACATATATGCTCACCCTGGTCAGTATATCAATTGATATTTGTTCATGAGCACGCGGTGTTTATAATTATATATAGAAAATTCTTATATATACACCTAAGGCCTTATACGCGCGGCGGGAACAAAGCTGCATATATATATATACAAGGCACCATTTATCGTTATAAGGAAGTTTGAGGCGAAAAGTTCCGCCTGACAAAAAGGTCAGTAGATCTTCCCTCCACCCATGTCGTTTTTGTCGTCTTTGTCGTCTTAAGAAGAATAACGTATACGAAACTGTGGAGTGCATATAATATTTAGCAAGCAAGCGTCCTTATTGACCATTCCCGACGGAATCCACATTATCCCGGCGGGTCTGTAAATGCGCTTGAACAAAAGACAGTGCACACCCTGGGAATTTACATATAGCTGCATTATAAGGGTCCAGCCTAAAATCTTGTTCAGCTCTCGACGCGTAATCCAGTACATCCCATAGTGGGTATTAGCCAGCCGCACGACCAGCGGCAAAAATAAATTTGGCCGCTCCCAATTGGGATTTCTCTTTCTTGACAACCACTTTCTTTTCTCTTCTTTCTATGGACAAGCGCTTAATCATTAGACACTACAAACCACTTGACTGTGAAATCACCACCGCAACGGCTCTCGAGCTAGCACATACAGATCCCTGGCAGTCATGTAGCGTTTGTTTGTGTCTGAGTGTTGATGGCGTCTTGTAATTGTTCTTTCTCTCGGCGCTTAATGATCTACTCGTTACGGCGCTTATTCACTGCTCACTACAAACCACTTGGCTGTGAAATCACCAACAGCAACGGCTCTCGAGCCAACGTATCCGTCCATATGCATTACTATATATAACAAACGCGCGCACACGCACATCCCAACCGGGACCCGGACTAACAAAAAAAAAAAATTTTAGACCCGCGAAAACACAATCCAGCTCCCGACCAACCAATGACCGAGCTAAACCCGTCCAAACTGGGGACACGCCAGTACTGGGACGATTTCTACTCTCTAGAACAAACCAATTTCACCCATGACAGCAACGATACCGGTGAATGTTGGTTTTCGGACGCTGGTGCGGAAGAAAAGATGGTTGATTTTCTAGTCTCTCTTGGAGAGGATCAGCTAATACAAGACAACGCATCAGTTCTCGATCTAGGTACCGGGAACGGCCGCCTGTTGTTTTCATTACGACAGGATGGGTACTTCCAGGGCGAGTTTGTGGGGATTGACTACTCCAGACCGGCGGTGGAGTTTGCGGCTCAGATAGCCAAGGCGGAAAACCTTGACGACGGCATTCAATTCCGGCATGCAGATTTCTTAAGCAACACGGACTGGAACCCTACAGACGAAAAATGGGATGTTGTGCTGGATAAAGGCACATTAGACGCAATTGCTTTATCTGGGTTGACGTTTGCAAACGAAAAGACCGCGGTTGAACAGTACATGGCCCAAGTGGAGCCATTGCTGTCCACCAAACTGGGCTTGCTACTCATCACGTCATGCAACTTTACTGAGCAGGAACTGATTGACCTAGTTACAAAGCATACAAGCCTCAAGCTATTCAGGGTCGTACCGTATCCAGGCTTCCAATTCGGCGGCGTGGAAGGATCAGCAGTCTGCACAGTTGCCTTCTCGTTTTGAAAAAAATTTAGAAAAAAAAAAAAGAACGACATTTCTATTTAGATGCTGTGGAAGCGATAACCTCTTTAAGCTTGTCATAAAGCTCGTTGGCGGTTTCCTTGGTTCCTACGCGGACGGCAAACTGGAACGGGTTGTTGTCTTCAATGGTGGAGACACGCACGTACTTTTCACTAGATAATGAACTAGTCATGCCAGAAATTGCCTCCGAGGTGGATACTAGCGGCACATTTAGGATAACTGTTAGTACACCTCGCCGCCGCATGACGAGCCGCGCGGTGGTGTGGGGGGTCTTTGTAGCCGCCGCCTCGTCGTCTTCTTCCAACAATGCGTGGTTGTTGGTGTTGACGTGTAGAGTCCCCTTGCCACGTTCACGCCAGCCTTTATCAGCTTCATTCAAGTTTAGGGCGTATAATGCGCATTCACAGGTGAAAACTGACGTGTCAGATTCCTCGCCCGTCTCAATCTTTTTGGCTTGCAATGGCTGCTTCAATTGCACGTATTGGTCGTCGGTGGCTGCACTTCTACCCTCTTGCTTGTCTCCAGCAGAAGCTTCTATTTCCTCGTCGTCTTCTCGAGGTGCTTGTTCGGGCTTATCAAACACGTTTTGGGTCGTTTCTGTCGCCGCACTGGTTAGGCTCTTGCCAAACGCAAAACCAGAGCCAAATACTGGTTTGGCTGGCGCCGATTCTTGTTTAGGGGTTGTTCCGGCTGATTCGGAAAACACGTCCTTTTTGGCAATGGTGGTGCCAAATGACCCACCAAATGCGAACCCAGAGCCAAACACTGGTGCGGCTGATGGTTTGGGTTCGCTTTCTGATGCTGGTTTGCCGCTGGACATGGCGATTTTGGGGGATTTTCTACGCTCCCTTGATTCTGTGTCTTGGTTGTCATCGTCATCGTCATCTCTAGATCTCTTCTTAATGTTTTCTGTTTCCGTTTCCGTTTCCGTTTCCGTTTGCGGTTTAGTTTCTGTCGTCTCAGCTTGCGGCTTTTCAGTCGCGGGTTCAGCCGTTTCGACTTTGACGGGTGGTGGTTGGTTCTCCGTCTGATCTGTTTCAGCTTCATCGGGGTTGGCTGCTGTGTCGGTGGTCGATGATGGATCGGTGGTGGTCGTGTCTTTTTCAGCAGATTTGGTCTCTACTTCCGCTTCAGGCGCAACCGCATCCACCGTTTCTTTGTTGGTTATCTTTTCCTCCTCGTTCAGCTCATTGTTCTTGGTAGTGTCCTTATCCGTCATTGCCTTTTGAATGGATCTATAGTGGAAAGCTCAGTTAATTACAGTTTTGAGGTAGGAAAGGGAAGAAAAAAGTTGCGAAGAACAAAAAAAAAAAAAAAAAAGTGAAGTTTGTTTATTTTGTTGTTGGGAGGAAGAGCTCTAGAGAAGAAAAAATGTGGCGCGCGAATGAAGACAACTAGAGCTCTACCATAAAAAACACGTCAATAAGAAGCCTAGAAAGACACATAGTAGTGCTGCCAGGTGGACCCCTGACACTACCCACACAGCTTGCAGTTTGGCATCCACGGACAACAAGTTTACGCCATGCAACAAACACGGGAAATGGTGCCGCATTGCACTATCAAGATGGAGAATGGAGGCCCAATCAGTTGGCTCCTCATAATCATACACATTTGGTGACAGTTCCTTTAATTCAGGAAACAGTCGAGACTGATAATCCAAGGGGACAGCAAGTTCTTCAAGGCGAGCCTGTTTTATAAGAATATAGCACGATTGTACATGGATGTAGGACAGCTGTAATGACTCCAACCGCCTCAACGTGGTGCCAATACTTTTCAGAGTGGAAAACGAAAAATAACGCGTATTCCGGCCAGGCGGCCTATCCAACGTCATACGGAGGGTTTTCATACTGTCGCGAGTAGAGAAGCTCATCACCACGCCTGGTACACGGCATATTTCAACCAACTTTTGTAGATTAGGCACATTCCTGATAATCTCCTTCCGACATTTGACATGTTCCATTTCTAGTTCCAAAATATTTGGCATAGCGTAGAGGCGTTTCCCCGGAGTTTGAGTCAGTTCTGCCCCAATAAGCTTTAGTCTTTTCAAGTTTGTAAACTGGCACAAATATGGCTGGCTGAACTTGAACTTTTGCAGCACAAGCGTTTCTAGGGTCGTATTGCAACAACCAACGTTCACTAACAAAGTCATTCCTGTAAACATGTCCCTTAGTGCCATTACAGGCCCGTCGGGGTTGACTGGGTATGCGTAGAGCTCGCAACTCTTCACGCTGGTACTTGATACCAACGCACGGGTAAACTCAGGGACCGTGTCTGCCCCAATCACATTCCCATTGCTTGATTTTCCAAACGAAGCAGACAAGCTAGCCAATTTGTCAGTACCTCTTAACACGGAGGTAAGAAACAGTAAATGAGAGTTCATGGACGTTTGGTAGCCGTCATTGCTATAAGTTTTTATCGATTTCGGCATCTGTACACATTCAGGTTTTCTAAGCTTGAAAAGGTCCAAAGCGTTCTTCCCGCTCAGCCTGATTTGTTCCAGTCTTTTGCACGGTGCTAGCTGGTCTGCCAGTCTAACCAACACATTCGGTGGTATCACCGTACCACGGTCATCACTTATTGACAAGCAGTTTATCGACGTAAAGTATTTGAGGTGTAGAAACTTGGTATCATTTTCACGTCGGCAGTCCAGCCGAACTTGTACGCTTTTCATGCATCCAGCGTACTGCATAAAACGGTAACGGTCGGAGCATAGTTGAAGCATCTCCCCAAGCTCAACCTGGCAGTTTACAAACCGTGACCATATAAGCTGAACGGCAGTATCAAACCACTGCCTGTTTACGCATGCTAGATTGACCAACCCAGCTCTACGATGGCCTGGCACAATAACATACCCAGCTATTACAAACGCCAGCTCAGGAACTGTAAAGACGTTTTCACTGTTTGACATTTTTTTTCTTCTTTCTTTCTGGTTAGTGTGTTAAGTCGGGGAGTTTGGGTTGCCTTTTTTGGTTAGTGCGCGCGGCTTCTTTTTTGGTTTGGGAACTGTGCTTACGTCACCCAGCACCAACTTCCCAACTCAGCACCACCGCAAAAAAAAGAGCAATGCAACGATTCTTGACGACAACAAAAAGAATGAGCAGTTTCCACTTCAACCACACCATGCTGCGGATCAAAGATCCAAAGGTGTCTCTACCTTTCTACGAGCAAAACTTTGGCTTCAAAGTAGTCAAGGAAATGCCGGTCAATGAATTTGGCTTCACCAACTACTTTTTGGCGCTAGACGGCCACCATAACAAGTACAAGAACAAGCCATGGTACGAACGGGAAGGTGTATTGGAGCTATGTCATAACCACGGCGCTGAGACTGATTCTGAGTTCGCCGTCAACACGGGCAATGCTGAGCCGCACCGAGGGTTTGGCCACATTGCCATCAGCGTTGACAATATCGAGGAATGCTGCAAGCAATTGGAGGCCAACAATGTCCAGTTCCGAAAGAAGCTGACCGACGGGCGGCAAAAGAACATTGCGTTTGCCCTGGACCCAAACGGGTACTGGATTGAGCTCATCACCAACAAGGAAATGACCCCGACTGAAGGCAAACACGACAAGGGCTTCAACCAATTCAACCACACAATGATCCGCGTTAAAGACCCTGAAAAGTCGCTTGATTTTTATCAAAACAAGCTGGGAATGACTTTACTGGATACTCGAGAAATGGAAAGCGCCCAATTCACCCTCTTCTTTCTGGGTTACAAGCATTCCGACGCAACATCCACTTCTGATCGGGAAGGTGTTGTTGAATTGACCTGGAACTGGGGCACCGAAAAGGAAGAAGGAAATGTGTATCATAACGGTAATGACAAGGGCCCGGATGGGACTATTCCTCAAGGGTATGGCCACATTGCAATCGTTACTGACGACCTTGATACCGCCATGGCACAGTTTGAAGAAGCTGGTGTCACCATCAAGAAGCGTAAGAATGAAGGCAAGATGAAGTTCTTTGGCTTCATTGCCGACCCAGATGGGTATATGATTGAGGTACTGCCTACTGCCGACACGCCACAGGATTTGTTTAGTTAGATACATAAAGCCCCCCAAAATTTTTAAACTGTTTTACATAATCCGTCACCCGCAATGATGACTCATCAATGTTTGTTTACATTTTTTTTCTTGCACAAATTTTTGTTCTCCATCCCTCTCTCTCTCAATTGCAACTCAATACAATGGACAACAGTACGATTCTCCCGGTATACTTACGACTGAAACCCAAGCCAGCAAACCACGACGGTTCGACCACACCATTCCTCAAATGCATTCCCGAGTCGACGTGCCAGGTCCAATGCGAGCCACCCAAATCGAACCGGTACAAAAACGAAGAAACGTTCAGCTTTAGCGGAGTCTACCGAGGCACCAGCACCCAGCTGGACATTTACAAACAAGTCATGCTTCCACTAGTCTCTAACGTGCTCAACAATGCCAGCGACTCCATGTTCTTCACAATGGGTCCTTCGGGAGCGGGCAAATCGCACACGACGTTAGGCTACAAACAAACCCCGGGGATGATCCATCTCGCCATAGACACAATATTCAAATCAATCGGAACAGACAAGATCGCCCAGTTTGAAGACATTGAGGAAGCCAGCGACAAGAACCCCAACCGGCAGTCCAGTGCCGTCGAGGCTGGTCTGTTTCTGGATTGGTCCAAAACCGGCTCCCGACAGAAATACAGTGCAAACTCCATGAGCAAAGAGACACTCGACGTGAACGAACGTGCGAAATACGGCATCTTCGTGTCGATGGTTGAAATCTACAATGAACGGGTGTTTAGCCTCCTCGACACCAGAAAACAGACCCTAGCTATAAAGAAGAACGCAGAGGGGAAAGTGTACCTCGCTAATACCCAGAAAGTGTACGTGTCGGAACGCGAGGAGGCCTACCGCGTTATCGACCAGGGTCTAGCCAAACGACAAGCCAACGCCACAGGGCTCAACCAGCAATCCAGCCGGTCCCACGCATTCACAATCATTGAAGTCAAGAAATACAACTCGCGGAGAAAAGAACTCACCTCAGCAACCCTCTCCGTTGTTGATCTCGCTGGATCCGAGCGCAACAAAATGTCCAAAACGGTGGGGAAAGAACTCACTGAAAGCTGCTCTATTAACCGTTCTCTGATGGAACTTGGCCAGTGTCTTGAAAAGCAACGCCAAAAGAAGATTAACGACGCTAGTTCAATCTTCCGCAACAGTAAACTCACCCAGCTCCTCCTCTCCAACGTGTTTGTGCCAAAGTTGAACCAGAAGACGGCGATTATGGTCAATGTCGACCCGTACGGCGACTACAATGGCGCATCGCAAATGCTGAGGTATTCCGCTCTGGCACGTGAGATCAAGGTGCCCGAGCACGTGCAGGTGCTGCAGGAAGAGTCTCGCGACTCCTCCACGACTCTCAAAGACGAGGATGATGAGGAGAATGAGAAGGAGGACCGGATCGCCGAGCTGGAACAATTGCTCGCTGAAGCCAACGAGCGGTGTGCGACAATTGAGCAGCAAGTTCGCGAGGAGGTCATGACTGAGATGGAGGTTATGATAGAGGGCATGCAGCGGGATTATCTCGTGCAAATGGACACTGAGCATGAGCGGAGTCAAGAACTGCTGGATAGTAAGGTGGAGATGACCAGCACCATCCGCAACGACGAGTTTGAGTCGTTGATGCTTCAGATTGAGCAGCTACGTCGCGAGAATCGCAATCTAAAACAAAAGCTTGTACATTCTACATAGTTCTCTTTTTAATCTCTCTTCTCTTAGACAGTACGTCGGTCACTAATGTACTGAATCACCGCGCCCTGGCCCGTCACGTCCACCAGCTTTTCAAACCAATTGAGCAGCACGCCACCTTGCGCCTGGCCTTTTGGGTTGTTCATGCCCTTGTATAGATATTTCAGCAGCACGGTTCGCTGCGTGGGGGTGAGGTTGGTGATGGTTGGTGTAATGTCGCTTCGGACGGAGGTGAGCACCTCAATGACAGTGTTGAGGTTGATCTGTTTGGTGGCTTCGTCGCCGCCGTACGGTGGGTTGTCGAGTGCCAGCTGCAATGCTTGGGCTCCGTCGCCTCGTTGTAATTGACTTCGAACTTGTTGTGAGAGCTGTTCCATCTCACTCGACGAGACGGGCTTTTGTTCGGGAATCAGGTCTTCCTTGGAGATGACGCTGTCTGGGTCCAACTGGTCAATGTCGATTTTCCGGAATTCCATGGCCATTTTTCTTTTCTTTTCGCTTTGTTGTCGTGTTGTTGTTGTTGTGGTGGTGGTGAAATTTAACGAAACGGAAATCTCCCAACGGAAACTGAACGGAGGGGATATCGGGAGGTCCGGCGGGGTCGTGCGGCTTCATCCCTCGAACGGCTCAAAAGAAGAGATGATGGACGCGTTGCGGGAAATGGCTGGTAATAAAGCTCCAGGTCCCGACGGTATCGAACCGGTCGTCATCAAAGCCGCTGCAAAATTGGACTCCTTTTCAGACCTGTTATCAACCATAATGGCAGCGTGCATGAGATTGGGGTATACCACCCACAGCAGTGGCGGAAAAGCAACACATGTGTGATCCCCGAAAGCAGGAAAGAAGGCGTACGACGAGGTGAAGGCTTACCGGCCAATCTCTTTGCTCAGCGACGGACGCAGTGGCATTATTGACCCAAAGGATTCAAGAGCATGAATGCGAAACAACGACCGCTGCGATGATTGATGTGAAGGGGGCATTTGACCATGTCCACAAACCAACTCTAATCAACATGCTGATCAAGTTTAAACTACCCCAGGCGATTGCTAGGTG
>JAJLUJ010000041.1:45800-74972 GCA_030564235.1 Blastobotrys elegans
ATTGTATAAGGCTATTGAACAAGCTGGTGGAGAAGCGACGGGCTTTGTCGACGATATCACGGTCATCCTTCACGGGGATGCCGATAGAAACACGAGAAAAATGTCCGAGATTATTACAATATGTGATAATTGGACAAGAGAACACTATACCAAGCTAGACTACGGTGATAAGCTAGGGTTTATGCATTTCAACTTGCATGGTCCCGATTATCGAGTGTGGATGTGAAGTATGGCAAGAGCGGGCGTACAAGCAAGACGTGAAGGCGATTACGAAGGTGCAGAATCAGGCCTTGCGACGAATACTCGGGGCATGCAAGTCAACGCCAATACTGGTGTTGGAAATAGAAGCGGCCGTGCCGCTAATCCACATGCGGCTGAAACTGTCGGAGAACTTGGGCGAGACGACGCTGGCGAAGATGAAGAAGGAAATAATGCCCCATCTGAATGGGAAGGAAGATGACATAGCCCCAGACTTGATACACCCGTGGCACGGCGAGATGAGAGCAGAGTTGGTGAAAAGACACTGCACGAGGAAAACGGAGAAGAAGCAAGTGGTAGCAAGTGTGGTCAAGGCTGTCGAAGGTGAATGGCAGGTCTTGTACAATGCGGCCGAGGCGGGGCGAGGTTTCCGGGCGAATATACCGGCGGCCAAAGTCACGACCAACGCGCAACTAGTTGGGCTGACCAAGGCTTGGTTGATTCCAAAGCATGCGTTCAGTTTGCTAATCCAGTATCGATGCAACCACGCTTGGGTGGGGGCAGAGTTCAAGAAGTGGGATGAAAACAAGGAGGTGGAGAAGGATCCAAGCGAGTATGATTGTCCGTGTGGCCATGAGTCGAGCGACTTGACATGACGAAGGTGTGGGCTGATGAAAAGGGGGTTGAAGCGGTGATCGAGTTCGCCAAAAGTGATACAAAGTATCGCATACATTCTCATCTAGCAGCAGCTGAGGATAGTAGAAGCCTGTGCCAGGAAGAGACTTTGTCTCCCCCAGGTACTCCAAGTGCGGCGAGCGCAAGCTTCGACGTTACCAGAGCCGAAATCGGGGCCCTACTAATCTAACCAGTGGATAAAACAGAAACAGGAACCAAAAACAACAACAAAAAATTCGAACCAACAACAATAACCCGGGCCTCGAGCACTGCTATAAAAAGGCCCAACCTATTATATTTATTTCTTTCTATGTAATTAACAATAAAATGATTTCAAGTCAAGTCAAGGCTCTATAGTTAAAAAAAAAAAAAAGAAGCGTACGGTTTACCCTGTACATGTAATTGCCATGGAAATGATTGCGTAAAACTTGCCTATATGGGATACATCAACCGTTAACAACTTTTTCCTCTCACGACGTGAATTTTGCAGGTTAATATATAGGCGCTTGCTTTGACCACCGTCATTTCGAATTCAAAGGATTTGAACATTGCCGGCTTCGAGATCTGACATTGTCAATTTCCTCACTACAGATGCTTTTAGAACCCTTTCTGCAATGAAGAACGACATCGCCAGGCGCCCATCAATTGCGGGGTATTCTCTTCTCAAAAACTGATGAATTCATTATAATTACATGTCCCAAATTCATGTTGCGTATATATAACCAGAACGGTGCAACACCTAGATCGAATCAACGCCCGAGTGAGGCTCACAGCAAATTCCTGAGCCGCACCGCGCCCCGCCGCATCTAAAAAACAAAACAAACCAAAAAAAAAAAAAAAAAGCACATGAATAACCGGCAGCATATTTTTTATTGTTAGAAAACCGCAGCCAACCAAATTCTGTGGAATGGTCACATCGGAGCCGATCCCGATGGGGGTGGGGGGCGCACACAAAAGAAAAACACACACGCACATTTTCTCAACACTCAAAATTTTCTCCCTCCAACATTTTAAAACGACAGAAAATCAACACAAAAACGATGCACAATGAATCAAAAAGCAGTGTCTCTGTGAGCAGCAGCAGCGGCGGCGGCGGTACAATCACAAACACAGACACGCGTTTCCGCCAGCTGTTCGACAGCCTGGACAAAAAGGGCGACTCGTTCCTGGGGCCCGAAGACCTAACACAACTATTACAAGACCGCTACCAACCATTCGACAATATGAACGAGATTGTCAACGAACTAGTCGAGACCATCAGCAACCGGTCAGACGGGCATATTGACTACGACTGTTTCAAAACGTACATGCAGAATACAGAATCAATCCTTTCCCGTACGTTTGACATGCTAGATCAAGATGGAAACGGTAAGCTCGACTATGCAGAGATCCAGCAAGGGTTTGCAAACCTAGACCTGCCCGTGGACGACGAGAAGGTGGCTCTCTTCTTTGAAACCCTCGATGTGGACAATGACGGTTTCATTAGCAAAGAAGAGTGGAACCACAACCTAATGTTCATTCCAAATAAAGACCAGTCGCCGCTCCAAGCCGCGTACATTTTCTTTATTGAAGATATGGACCTATCGAGCGAAGGCGATGTTATCCTCGGCAGCGACTTTCTGTTTGGCGTGGGTTATTTCCTCGCGGGTGGGTTGGCAGGGGTGGTGTCGCGTACGTGTACAGCTCCGTTTGACCGGCTCAAAGTGTACCTGATTGCCCAGTCGGGCCAGTCCATCAGAGAAAACACTGCCAAACTCCTCGCCCAGTCGGCTAAGAAAGGGCAACCGGTGCCAAAAGAGATGAATAACATTGTGGCTGCGGTGCGGCATTTGTGGAGTAAAGGCGGTATGCGGTCATTCTTTGTCGGGAATGGGCTTAACGTGATTAAGGTGTTTCCTGAATCGGCAATGAAGTTTGGCTCGTTTGAAGCCGCGAAACGGTTTCTGTGCACCGTTGAAGGCGTGGCTGACCCGTCTGAGCTAAGTCGTGCGGCCACTTTTTTGTCTGGTGGGGTTGGTGGCATGGTGTCACAGTTTACAATTTACCCCATTGACACTCTCAAATTCCGCGTCCAGTGTGAGGCACAGTACTCGTCTAAACGCGGCAATGCATTGCTGGTGGAGACAATGACGCGGATGTGGCGCGATAATGGGTTTCGAACGTTTTATCGTGGACTGTGGGTTGGTGTTTGTGGCATTTTCCCGTTTGCGGCGTTGGACCTCGGCACGTTTTCAGCCATGAAACGGGCTTATATCGCGTCCCAAGCAACAAAACTGAATTGTGAGATTTCACAGGTGGAGTTGGGTAACATGGCCGTGTTGACAATGGGCGCACTGAGTGGCAGTGTTGGTGCATCCGTAGTGTACCCCATCAACCTGCTGAGAACACGGCTACAGGCTCAAGGAACAACGGCTCATCCATATACTTATACCGGGTTTAACGACGTTCTGAGAAAGACAATCGATAGAGATGGGTTCAAAGGCTTGTGGCGTGGACTGGGGCCAAACTTGGCCAAGGTTGCGCCCGCAGTGAGTATAAGTTATTTGGTTTATGAGAATGCCAAACAAAGCATGGGGTTGCATTAGTGAAATTTTAGAAGTGAAGACATAGTATGGTGTGGAGGAGACGTTTTGGAAGTGTACATTGCATAGTTTTATTAACCATAGAGCGAAGAAAAAAGATAACAATAATTAATGAGCAAAATACCAGAAGGTTAACGTTTACGACCCCTCGGGGTTAGGTAACTATGAACTCGAGTAAATCTGCTGCTGGTTCAAATATACCCGGTATATGTACGATTTGGCGGGTGTATATAAGAACTATAGTATACTTCCTCGAGATATAGCTGGGTTGGCTGACGTTTGTATATGCCAGTAATCTCATAGGGGCTAGACTGCTGTCTGTATAATTTGACACCCGCGGATGAAAGCACGTGGTAACCGTTATCCATATGCGCACATGTTTAAAAGTCTATCAAGCGTTCCACGTTTAAAATTGGCATAAAGAATAGACACTTGTAGCGTATCAAAGTTTGGGATACAACTTGTCACGGCACTGGCATCTCTACTGATATTTATCCATTGAGGATTGTTTTTCAAAACTGGTAGGACGGTGTGGAATCGGTTGTAGTAGAAACCACCCAGCTCAAAGAACCCGATTTTTGGTGATTTGGGAGAATGTGCCGCGCGCGTGCGGCTCAATATTGAGCATACAGCTCCCCCATCAGCCCGTTTGAAAAGTTCCTGCTACTTGTCCTTTGATGTATTATGAGCCAAGTACAACGCAGGGAGGATCACGATTCCTCTTGTATTATCAGTTCTTCGGTTTTTTGTCACAACCGGGTACCCATACATTTGAAGAAGTATACTTTTCCGTGCAAAATGAGTTTAGCATCCATTCATCAACTATGTAGCTATATATACATACCTTGTTAAGGTATAAATCCAACCAACCGACGCAGCCGGTCACCATCGGCTGAAAAAATTTGCGTCATTGACGTGCTTGACGTGCTTGACGAAAATGGTAATTACAATTGGTCGCACTTTTTTTTTTTGGTTATAATAAGCATAGAACTTGCCTAAACTGATAATCCACCAAATTTTTGCCTAATGCGTCCAGTGCTATTTATCTGCGCGCAACAGAAAAAATTGGTAACCTAAATCTATAGTGCACAAAACGTTCTTTCCAGAAACCAGAGGAAAAATCTATAAATAAGAGCTTTCTTCCTTTCATATTTTTTCTTTCTTTCCCATAACACTCACACATCAAAAACAACCGGAAAGAAATACAAAATGGCCAAGACTCGACCAACCAAGCCAACTGAAAAGACCGAAGACAACAACTCTTCAACCAACCCAAAGACAGCCAACAATGTCGTGACAAAGAAGAAGACTCCACCAAAAAAGAAGGAGACTGAAATGCAAAAGATCAAGCGACTTGCAGTATACTATGCAAAGGTTTGGCCGAAGCCTGATGCCGGAGAGCACCAGACTAGGGAGGAAGATTATGATATGTTGGAAGAGGAAATAAAGAAACATGGAGCGTTTCTAGTTGACCGGAAAACATGCCCTCGGACAATCTCCCCTACTGAAAAAGTGCTAATAACGCACTGGCTTGATATTGCCTGTACTGATGAAACCACCAAATTCTTGGTAGACACCAATGTTAGCACGTCCTACCAATGGCAGTGCAAAATTCACGAAAACAGCCAACGTTTTGAAGATCAAACTTTTGTGAAGCGAAAGAGAAAGTATAACGGTATCAGTAAAGTTGCAAAAACCTAAATAAAAAAATAGTAAAGTTTTTAATAATAAACTGGTTTCTATGTTTAATTCATCCGGCGCTGACAAGCCTAACCAACAGTGAATTGGGGAATTTAAACATTAATATTGGTTGTGTGCGACCTTGAGAGGTCAGTCATTGTGTGTTACACAACAATATTGCTTAAGAGTGGACATGCCAAATGTAGATCATGCCATAAGTCCAAACTTTCTAAATTAATTTTTATATGATGCCGTTACCGCTACAGGCCTTTGTCCATAAAGTAAACCAGGTTCCACATTTTCGTTATTCTCGCGTGCCAATCTATCCGAGACACCATCTTGTCGCCTTATAATTATCACAGAGCTCACATTAACGCTCATCCCTTGTCCTTCAAAAAAAAAAAGGCATTGGTGTGTTCTCTCAGTTAACAATTGGAAATAACTAATGAAGCGTTTGGACGACTTGGATCGACAATCGGTCCAGGCTAGATTTTGTTAACCAAAATTGTAGGACAATCTCGTGGGGTAAACTAGAATGCACAAGAAATCGAAATGATGGTGACTTTGAAGACGTACGAGATAAAACGTCCGCAGCTGAAACTTTTTCACTTGTCAAAGATCGAGACATCAAAAAGCAGCTACAAAATTTAAGCATGGCGTTTTTAATGCAGTGGTGGGGGGTTTTCAAATGCCATGCGTCCAGTCCTTCCTTCGGGAGGCTGTTCCACACTGAACTATATATATAAATATGCGGACCACACGCTTCAAACCAACAAACGATTTTTCTCAGTGAGGTCCAATTAACGTGGAATGAGGTCATGTCGCTGTGAGCTCACGTTTTTGCTGGATCTTATCCTGTTCTAGGTAAAAGTTGAAACTAAAATGCCCAGCATCTACATGGCGAATCGGTTTCATGACCAAGCTACCCACATCCTCAAATGTGGAATGATACGAGCTCTGCACATGCATCTGATTGGCATCGGCTATGATCCACGGCAAAGCATGATGATTACTATCCTTTAACCCTACCGTCTCGCAAACCAACGTGAAGGTGGTATCAGCCGGCAACGGCCCAAACGTTGGAGCATTAGTGATCAACGCCATCAAACACGCCCTGTACTGCTCATTAATCTCGCTCCATGGCATTGAACCGTGGATATTCTGTGTGAGATTATTGGGGGCCACGTCCGGGAACTGCCGCAAATCCAACGCATACCTTTCCAACGGCTGCCTCGAAACCTCGTCCAGCACTACAATCGACACCTTATTAACTGAGTTTTTTCGTATAAGCTGCACGATCTCATGAGCCATTGTCTCGACATACTCCTTCAGCTCGGGATGCCGCGGCTTCCACACCGCGACGTTGTACGCACGAACCCGCTCAAACACATTCTCAGGATAGACCCGCCTCACCTGTAACACCACATTGGTAAGCACGATGAAAAAATCCTTGAACGAGCTGTAAAGCTGGTCCATATTCTCCGCCATTTTTGTTATTGTAAAAAAAATATCGCGTTGGGAAGAGAAGAAGAAAAAAAAAAAAAAGAAGCGACACCACTTTTTAATGAGCATCAAAGCGATTGACACGCGTTCAGTGCACCACATCACCAGCGCACAGGTTGTGACGGACCTCTCCAGCTGTGTGAAGGAGCTCGTAGAAAACGCGCTTGATGCGAACGCGACCAACATTGAAGTCAAGTTCAAAAAGTATGGTCTGGACGGAATCGAGGTGGTCGACAATGGCGACGGCATTGATCAATGCGACTTTGCCAACGTGACAAGAAAACACCACACGTCCAAAATCGCCTCATTTGACGAGTTGGAGAGTGTAGAAACTTTTGGGTTCCGCGGGGAGGCCATGTCTTCTCTATGCGGAATGTGCAACGTCTCAATCATCACCTGCACCAAAGCCAAGATGCCAAAAGCCACAAAGCTGGAATACGATCACAGCGGCGAGATAACCAGCCAACACACTCACGCCGGGAAGCAAGGAACAACAATCATGTTGTCTGATATCCTCGGTAGCGTGCCCGTGCGGCGCCGCGATTTTGAAAAGAATCATAAACGCGAATTCACAAAAGCAGTCACAGTTCTACAGGAATTCGCGCTCATGGCGACGAAATCACGCATCATGGTCTCAAACACGACCCAAGCTAACAAAAAACTCGTCATGTTCACGTCAACAGCCGGGAAAACTGTCCGGGAAAATATCAAGCAAGTTTACGGCGAAAAGGTTGACAATCTATGCGAGATTGACCTCAACATTGAATGGAGCGCCCGGTCCATCATGAGCAAACTGATGTCGACGACGACGACCACAACAACAGGAGGCAACGCGGATGAATCGTCCGAAATACGGCTGCAAGGGTTTGTCAGCAAGCCCGTGTTTGGTCTCGGCCGTCAGAGCAAAGACCGTCAACTCCTGTACATTAACAACCGGCCGTGCGAATTGCCTCAAGTCGCAAAGGCTATTAACGAGATTTACCGCACCTACAACTCGGTGGAATACCCTTTCATCGCCGCTAACCTGCTAACCGACACGCGGAATTACGATGTAAACGTATCTCCCAACAAACGCATCCTTTTACTCCACCAAGAAGACTCGCTGGTCGAGAAACTGAAAGAACAGCTTACAGACTTTTTCGACAACAGCGGTCATACCGTCCCTGATAGTAAAAAACAAGTCGAAAAAACACCAGCAAGCGAGCGGAAGTTGAGCTCGCTGGCAATATTTGAGTTTAAGAAGGATAATACGCCGTCAACACCCGCTCCACGACAACCACCGCCTCAGATAGAGGAGGCGGAAGAGGCGGAAGAGGTTGAAGAAAGCATATTCGTAGCAAGTGATGGCGAAGGCGACGGCGACGATCTAACCGCCGCCGAGCCGCACGAAAGTGTTCCAGATCTATCCGCCGCCGCTCAGGAGCCGCATGTTCAGCCGTTCAGTAACGGCGATAACGAGATGAGTGAGGAAAATGCCTCGGACGAAGAGATGGAGGAGGATGTCGCCCCGCCTGTCGCCAGCCAGCTAAAGATTCAGGTCGGGTCTGGCCCTGTCGTCGTCCACAACGAACCACGAACGAAGAAGCGCCGAGTCGAAAAGCAGCGAAATAATGTGGTGAATAACCAGACCCTCGACCAGTTTGCATTCGGGCGGAAAAGGCAGGATATCGTAGTCGACAATGAGCCTGAGCTGTCGTCGGACGAGCCTGAGCCTGAACCTGAGCCTGAACCTGTGGAAATGGAGGTTGATGACGATGACGATGACGACGACGACGCCGACCCTGAAACGACAATCGAAGATATTTCCACATTCAACGTTGACAAGCGAGCTTCGCAAGTCTACGGAAAGAGTCGGTACGGAGAAACGCTAAACCAACGATCGAAACTCAGCTTCAATATTGCAGATATCCAGAAACGCCATGCTCTTCAGGCCAACATTTCAAAAACGATCCAGCAAGTTTCCAAATCTGACTTTCAAAACACTGAACAAGCTGAAGAGAAACTTGGTCTAACAATCAAAAAGAGCGATTTCGACTCAATGACGGTTGTTGGTCAATTCAACAAGGGGTTCATTCTAGTCACGAAACAAGAGCCGACCCGGAAAGACCTGTTTATTGTGGACCAGCACGCCAGTGATGAGATTTACAACTTTGAAGACCTTCAAGCCAACGTGAAGATGGACTTCCAACCGCTTGCTGCCCCTCGTTCATTACAGCTAACACCAATCGAGGAGATTACAGTATCCACCCACCTATCGACTATTGAAAAGAATGGCTTCAAGATTGAGATTGACGAGGATGGCGTACCAGGGTCTAGATGTAAGCTAATGTCGGTCCCTCTATCCAAAAACACCAAATTCGACGAACGTGACTTGACTGAACTGGTGTATAAGATTGAACAAGCCCCACGCAGCGCAAATGTACGGTGTTCAAAACTACGAGCAATGTTTGCAATGCGAGCATGCCGGAAAAGTATCATGATTGGGCAGAGTCTAGATATAATCACAATGCAGCGAGTCGTCGCACATCTCGCCATGTTGGATAAGCCGTGGAATTGCCCGCATGGCCGGCCAACACTGCGACATTTAATGACAATAAAATAGGTTAGGGGTGGAAAAGAAGAAAGAAAAAAAAAAAACACTAGAGAAAACTACTGTAAAATGCTGGTTATTTTCAGAATCAAGTTCAAGACTTGTAAATGCTCAGACGCACCGTCGTTCAGCAAGGCGTCGGCCTCGCTCAGCGCCAGGCTGATTTGCGATTTCTTGGCCGCCGCCAACGAATCGTCGTTAAGGACTAACCGTTCATGTACTTGAAGCACAATCTGAGTGGCCGACCACCCAGAATAACAAGCCTCGTCGACTGCTGTCCGTACACTGGCAACTCCGCCATCTTTAGCCGCATCGAGGATTGAGTCGATAACGTCGTCTGGGACTGTACCTGAAACTTCATTGACAACGTCAATTGAGATTTTAGTGGCGGCGCCGTCCATTTCTACATCGCCATTCGCGTCTTGGAGGGGTTTAACCAGCTTAGCAGCTGATTGAAGCAACGTTATTGCTTTCCGTAGATCGCCCCCGGCACTGTGCAAAAGTTTGGTCATTGCTTCATCATCATACTCCACTTTTTCCTCGCTGGCAATGTGTTTTAGACGACCCAGGGAATCGCCTTGATCCAAGCTTTTGAAGCGGAATTTGGAGCATCGTGAGGCTAGTGGGTCAATGATTCGCGTCACGTAATTGCAAATTAGGCAGAACCGGGTGATTTTGGAGTAGTTTTCCATGGTCCGTCGCAATGCGGATTGAGCGTCGGAGGTCATGCTGTCAGCTTCGTCCAGAATGATGAGTTTGAATGGTGGACAAGGGTATTTGGCCAAATCTTCTTCGGTTGGTTTCGTCACGACCCGTTTGGCAAAATCCTTCACTTTTTCTCGTACAATGCTGATGCCACGTTCGTCTGAAGCGTTAAGTTCTAGTACTCGTGATTTGATCAGGTTTGGCCCGTACAATTCCTTGGCCAGTGCCAGAATTGAGGTGGTTTTGCCTGATCCAGGTGGACCGTAGAATAGCGAATGGGGCAAGTTGCCGGACTCAATCGACCGTTTTAGAATAGTAATGGCGTGTTCTTGTGCCGTCACGTCATCTAGCGATTGAGGCCGGTACTTTTCAACCCACGGTTTGACGTGGTTGGCTGCTGGAAAGCTGTTGGCGGAGTCCTTCTTTTTGCCGAAAAATGACATTTTGTGGTGGTGGTGGTGTTTGTTGGTGTTTTTTGGTGGGAAGAGAAAGAAAAGAAAGAGAAAAAACGCGTTTCGATCTCTTTTTTTTTTTGGGTGTGTGAAAATTGGAATTTTGCGAGCCGTTTTTTTCGTTACCCTGTTTTGTCACGTGACTGGTTCGGAGTGACGTATGTAGAAATTTGGGATGGTTTTATTAGCTATATATAGGCAAGAGTTGTGGGAATGAAGACAAGGAGATGGTTAATAGTTCTCGATTGATGTTGTTGATGATCCATGCGTGCACAACCCACCAGCTGTGGTAGCAAGGCGCACTTTGATAACCCAACTTATCAACCTTCGGGAACTGCAATACGTACTCTTTGTCCGCTTCCAAGCTAGCTTGATAAACAACATATCATTGATCGAGTGGAGTAGGAACGTTGTACCATTGTACAACGGTACGTATAGAACTTCAACGCCGTGGTCAGGATCAACGTGCTATTTTCGATATATTTACGAATAATACCCTTTAGTAACGGAGACGTTAAATTAACAGTCGATATAGAACTGTCATATGTAATATTTCATATATGTGTACAGTACATGGATAATGAAAACCTAATTGAGAAGGGGGTTTTGCTTCATCGGCATTTTATCGGTAACCCACGCGTAAATTATGGTCCGGCCTTTAATTTGTAAATTTAGAGAATTTTCTCACCAAATTTCAACACTTCAAAACCCCTTCTTGCGCGCGACCCCAGACCATAATATACGCGTGCCAACTACCGATGGTGCCCGAAGGATCGGTGGTCCGGAATGAAAAATGCCGACCGCTAATTAAATCGTACAGCAGCTGGGTTTCAGAAGGTTAAAGAAGCCACGGGCTTTCAGGCTCGGACTAGAATGTACACACGCTTGATATATCCGATAAAAAACTGCCGATGTCTCTGATTATAACTGCCAGGAGAGACCCCCCCCCCCCAACGAGCACTGCATTTGGCCTTCTCAACCCGGACCATGATATGCACGTACATATGTCTATCGGTAGACGAAAACGAGCTGAAGTTAATGAAAACACCATATGATCAATCAATCAAAATTAATGCCGTCTAAAATTTCAGACGGACCTGGGTACATAAAAGCAATTGGTCAGGTCAAAATATTGTCCATTTGCAATTTCTTCTCATGATCATTTCAACTGCCGGTAACGATTTATTAGTTGTAAGATGCGTAAACTAGTGAAACTACTGACAGGGCATATATCTATATATATAAATAACATTCTTATAAACGGCCGCGTAGGGACAAGAACAAGGACGAGGGTTACCACGTGGAGATATCGCAGGGCCCGGATGGAACAATGCACGTGCTCAGTAGTCAAACAGTGAAATCGTGGGTCGTATTCTGGCAGGTTCGCTTCTTGATCTGCCATGGTACCGGATCCCCTTCTCTAATAACGCCACCTCGCCAGTTTTGGTGACTTTAAGGGTGTCCAAGAACGCGGCATCGGCTTGAGGAGAGATCCAGTGCGTCATGGCGTTGGCGAGTGGGTCTACCTCATCGGGTTGATACGTGGCTCCAGGGGATAAGACTCGCTCCTGGTAAATCATCTGCTGTTGGTTAACCCATCGCTCTGTAAAACTTGTCTTGGCCACTTTGTTTGGTGGCGAATAATATGAAGGTGTTCGTGTTGGCATTGGTTCCTTCAAGTTCACCCCCAACAACAGCTCATGCTCTCCCGATCCAAACAACTCGTCTTCATCAGAGCTTGTTTCTATCTGGTGTTTCAAAGGTTGTGGATTATGAAGGTTTAAAAGCTGGGATAGCTTGCTTGGTTTGTTTGCGTTCATAGTCGTTTGGCGTACAGGTATATGAGGATTTTACGAGATATTTATAATACAGACCTGTTAAAAAGAAGGAAAGAGAGAAACAGAATGACCGTCAAACGGTTTTCATCGTTCGTTCTATTTTTAATAATTGCTATATAGATGCCCCAAACCCATGGTAAACCGTCGGATTTACAGCATCAACAGCACCGAAGTGACGACACCGTGGTGTGGCACAGGGCGACTATCGCTTCGTGATCTACTCCCCCCTTCATTGTGATATAACAAACCCTTAAGCTTAAAAACCCGGATCCAATTGGGCACGGTTTTTGTATCAAGCTTGGGGGGTGGTGCACATCATTCGACGTCTAGACCTGAAACAGGCAGGTGATGGGCCGCCGACGCTATATGCATGCGCAGCCAGTGTGTACCATCAGCCTGGTCATTGTTCCATTTAACGGTCATATCTTATTGGGTGCGCAGCGGTATGCTCAGCCACGGCCACCAAAAAGATACGAGGAAACGGGCATCTTCCGGTGCAGTGATGTCGATCAGGCCTATCTCGTATAAGTCAGGCGGCGACACAATAGGTAGAGTCCCGTATACTTAACCCTACAGCCTCTATTGTCCCATTAATTGCCGTTCATTGCACATGTCAAATGTAAATTGTTAACGGTCGACCATAGGCTATAGGCCCCGGCTCGGGTGCTTGGTTCGGCTGCTTATATATACTAGCGGGTACAAAATTATAGGGTTTCTGCCCTACTTCTTGTCTGTCCACTTACCGCGGTCCCTTCCAAAACTGCCCTCGGTCTATTTTAATAATATACGTAACAGCGTTTAAGACATATCTGAGGCTCGCTAAAACGACCTGATCAGCAAAAAAAAAAAAAAAGTTTAATTATTGGCAAATTGTTGGAGTTGCTCAACACGGATATTAAACTTTGTGTGTCTGTCTCAACAAAGCACCCGTCTCTATTTGTATAAATTAGAGGGGTTTGCAATCATCAACTTACAACAAGCGAAGAAAGTAGGAATGGGAACCAAGCTGGAAAAAGTTGAGGATGATCCGTACGACTACCAATGGATCATCTCCAAAGGTTGGAGCTGCCTGCGCGCCGATATCCACATAGTCTCGCGTACCCGCCCTGTAATCGTGCCTCCAAAGAAACAGTTTTGGGGTTTTTTGAAAAAACCGCGATGGCGAAAACATGGAAAGCCCAAGCGGCAGATTATCAACACCTTTTTTGACCGGTTTAGGAAGGTTGATAAACATCAACGATATTGCGACGAAAAATGGGACTTGTATTGGGAGAACCGCGAGCATGAGGGTGAAGACGATGAGGAAGTGGAAGATGATTTTGCGGAAGATGAGTACCGGGCGCGGGTGCTCAAGTTCCGCGAGCCTGGGTTCCGCAACTTGGCCAAATTTAAACGTGAGCTTGACGCGTACAGACGAATTGAGAATATAGATCCAAAACTCCAGCGTCATTTCCCCACCATTTATAAACATGGCCTGTTGTACTCGCGCGGCCACTTGTTTCAGCTTTGGAAGCTGTATATTGAAATGGACTACATTCAGGGCAGGAAACCCACCGACAGCAAACAAGATGCACAGCTCATTGACGAGGCCAAACGTGCTCTTTACAAGGCAGGTATTACACATCACAAGCTGAGCTTGAAGCAAGGCAATATTATTATCATGCGCGATGCGTTGGGACAAGATCGAGCAGTCATTATAGACTTTGCAAATGTCGCATTCTTTTAAAGTACCTAATAATCACGATATGAAGCCCATTTCAAGCTCACCAAATTCACTGAGTCTTGCAGTTTATCCATATCTATTCAAAATTTCCAAAAAATAACCGCAATAGTGTTTAAATAGCAAAAAAACAATGGTCGATGGCGGGTTCGAACCGCCGATCCTCGCGTTAACTGACAGATGTTTGACCTGTGCTGAGGAGTTGTTATTAGCACGATGCCTTAACCAACTGGGCCAATCGACCGTTGATGAGCTCTACATGTTTAAATTCATATTTGCTCGGCCGCAGATTTGAGCCGCACGGCCTGCGGCGCATATGTCTCAGATGCAAAAATCCGACCTAATATTAATATTTATGGCTATATTATCTGTTCTACACAATACATGATCGTTTGCCCGTCTTGTAAATATCTGATTATATTGATAGGTCTAATAATTGGTCCGCAAATTCGTTTTATTCTCTTCAATATTATTAGGCTAGCTGCCCACACCTGGTTTATCCTTCTAATTTAGGGTTTTTGGTTTTTGTGTTGTGTATGCTAGGCTGAAATCTGCACCTTTTTTCAGGTACATTCATAAACGAAATCGGGCACTGAGTTTTAAAACGAGAAACGGTGATCAATAGCGTTAAATTTACCAAATCATAACTGGATGAACATCATATGGGGAATTTGGTTGGAGGCCGCCGCGGCTCGCGGAAAAAACGTGTTAAACAAGTAGTAGAGTATGTTGGCTGGGTAGTAATACGACTGACAACGCTCGCTTATTGAGATAGGCACAAACTGTGGCAAAGGCTCTTAGGTATATTATTATATAAAGTATACACGCAAGCAAAAAAAAAACAAAAAAAACAAAAAAAAAAAAAAAAAACTACATATGCCACAGGCTATGAACAATACCAAAACCACCAAGACAGCAGGGGAAAGTGTTTCGTTAAAATAGTTTTCATCAGCACCTCGAGGTGGTACCTTGTTGGAACCCAGCTTATGGTTGTCAGGTTTGGAAACAGACAATCCTCGTTAGTCAATTCTTCTACCAATCTTGAGTCGAGCTTTGAGATTGTAATCGGTAGAAACAACTTTTTCAGTTTCCTGCATCGCCGGCCAACCTCAAACACAGCTCGTAGGTCGATAAATAGATTGCTGACAAAACTAAGGTTTAGTAATTCCAAGTTTGGCACCTTTTTCGCAAGTTGGAGCACATGGCCTTTATTCAGTGTTTTTTCATCATCATAGCTGTCATTGGGAAGAATGAGGACAATACTCTTAAGATTTGGCAGCTGGTCACCAAGGCTCACTAACTCTTGAGGGTTGAAGCTTTCTTCTCGTTGAACTGACAGCATCAAGTCGGTAAGAGTTGGACAGGAAGCAGCGAGGTGTTTAAACATGCCTTCGAAGGTTTCCACAAAATATATTTTGAGCTTGGCAAGCCGAAGGTAACTCAACGCTTCAAACACCACCGAGTTTGGAAGCTCACTGCCTCGTCTGCGTATAGTTAACGACCGTATTGACTGAAATTTCTTGTGACGGTTCACTTCCGCCACTAACAAGTCGCAATTACCACCCAAATCCAACTTTTCAATTGGCAGGTCTCCCAACGCCTCGAGAAACTCTCTCTCCATAGGCCGTGGTATGTAGTAGTTGTAAATACGCAGCTTCTGTGGTGCATGTCTTGTCAAGTAGTAGATCAGTGCCGTCACAGATACATTGTCGTTTGGATAGCACAGTGACATGTCGTTGATGTTTGGGCACCTTTCTTCAAGCTTGACAAGTACCAATGGTGTGAAATGAATACAGTCGAGATGGAACAGCTCGATAGATGGTACAAGAAACGGTAGAAGCGTGTTTATCATCACTTCTGGACTGTTCTCCGGGATAACCTGCCCAATCAGTCGTAGCCACTTCAACCGCGGAAATTTCATACTCGCACATGAAACATCGGGCACAGCACCTCGTATACACGCTGTTTCAATCAATGTGGCGTAATAAACGCGACGTTGAGGATCATTCACGCGGCTTAGGAAGTCTAGATGGTAGCCATAAGCTGCTCCACGCCACAACACACGCGCAGCTTCACTGAACCATAGACGGTCGACACAAAGACTACTGAACAAGCTCGATTGTCTTTGCAAACTGTTTTGGTCGTAGAGATATTCACATACGAGTGATACTATTTCGGGAACGTCTCCTATACCTAATTCCATTGTCCAAGATAGCTTTCAAGCGTATTGGGAGGATCACTGTCTAAAAAAAAAGTATAAAAAAAAAAAAAAAAGAAACCCGTTTTGAAAGTCACGTGGTGGTTAGTCAGATTTTACCTATTTGGGCATATTTTGTGTGATAGGTTAGGTAAATTGATATGGTTTTTTACGGAAATTGAACACCGTTAATAATGGTTACCTATTGTGGGATTGTGGACGTAAGTTTCCAACTCAAACATAGCCGGTCGACTGGACTGATATCAATTTTTGGCTTGCCCAAGCCACCCGCGGTTTTCTGTTGAGAAACCCCCGGCCACTGTTACCTTCTTATAAGCAATATGAACATTTATACAGTAGAGGTGCGAAGGTGATTCTGTGCGACCAAGCTCGTTACCCTGGTCAATACAGATTGAGCCTCAGCAGCTGGCTAGCATCGCTAGTTTCGAGAAGCAGTTGGAACAGCTATGTTTGTGGGGATTTTAGTCCTTTTTGGTGAACTAATTGATGCATAAAGAGGAGGGATAAAAACAGGATTTGTTTTAGATGCATAGCTAGCAGCTGGAAAACCGCTCTTCATCGTATATATCGACCTTTCTAACCCCTCGGTCTTTTGTCAGTAGTCAAAGTCAGACGAGTGAAAACGATTCAGTTACGGCGTAACAACATCAGCACGCCAGTATTTGAAGATATGTAATATATACCTGTACGTAGCTATAGGCGTGGGTCCCGTCGAATGTGATCTTTGTACACCCCCCGTACGACGTTCATGTTATCAATTTCTAGACATCTCGGCTGTGGCGAGAGCCAATTTAATATACGTATACATTGATGTTGCAGTCTGATGTATCTTGTTAAATTATCTATTCCCACTGAAATCTTTAGCCATGTCGCTAGTCGGTCAATGTCTTACATACATATATATGTTTTGGAAGCTGATTAGCCCGAACATCCCAGCCGGCACTTGTCGGTGGTACCGCGCGTAAATCGAGGTCCGGGGTCAGAATTCAAAAAATTACAAAAAATTACAAAAAATTACAAAAAATTACAAAAAATAATAACTTTCTTGATACTTCTCGCCCAAAAACACCAATTTTTTAGACCAGGAAGTATTCGGACGATTTTTACATGTCGGACCACAATGTACGCGCGGCGTTCTGTTCCAACTACCGAAATACCCATCTGCAGCCTCTTTACGCTCCAAGCGCCTGTCTAGTAAACGTCAGGAGCACATAAGTAGCAGCGCGACCTGTTACCAAATAAAATTGAAACGTGCACATGTTTTCATACATATACACCGCATCTTTATAACATGTATATATAACATACATGTCTTAAGTAGAAACCCCATCCTGACCTTTCCATTTCGTAATTCCGCAACCCACAGTGTTAACGAACTAGATCTTAAGCCGGGGAAGGTATACCTCATCACCCGCGGTCCCATAGACATGGATCGCGACTCGCATCCGCCTGTTATACCAACACGCATGCATGTCGTTATATATACACTAAAGAATACAGCCCGCGGGCGGTATGAGAGTCACTTTGCTCCGGGGTTAGGGCAACGGAGGGGAATATTCCGTGTATCGCGTGGGCTATATATAGAGATGGTAATCGTAGGGTTACGTAGCCCCCCAGAACTTACATACTAAGACGTTTTTTATGCTAACATGTCGAATACTAAACATTAAACCGCACGATGGCATGACCATTAATTCCCGTGCGGCTCAAAAACACCCATAAATACAAAAACCATCCTGCAAACTCTAATTATGCGTATGTATTTACCCTACAACGGGGAGAGTACAAACCCTAATATACATACATTCAAATTTTAAAACGGTATCAGTGCTTCTATAAGTATGCTTGTTGAACGATTTGGCTATCCTTGCTCGGTCTTGTTCGTCTATTTCTTTCAGTCATGAATTGTGTATGTAAATATATAGTTATAAATATAAAATAATAAACCCCGAGCCCCCTATGTGGTTACTTTTGATTATCAAATGAAGGGTAGAATACATAAGGTTGAGGCAACTGTTGAGGAGCCATATGAATAGAAGATCGATAGTCGTTTTCATACTGCTGTTGAGAGGAGGTGATCAGTGGAGGGTGTTGTTGCTGATCGTTCCTTTCCTCACTGGCGTAACACTCAACCTGATGCGTGGTTTGTTTCTTATTCCTCCCTTTATACCCGGCAGCGGTATACTTTTCCGGAAAGGCGTTTCTAAACCGATCCCGCAAATCAGTAGACCGACGAGTGCCTAACCCCAACGACACATCTCGTTGGATCTGCGACCAAGCCGGCCCATACTTTTCAAACCCAGCCATCAACGCATTGTCTTCATTTGGTGTGAATGCCCGTCGCTCCTTCCTATTGATCTTCACCAACGAGGAAGAGCTTTTGTTGTTTCTGGTGTTATTACGCTGAGGTGACTGGTGTTTCCGGGACTTGTGCGTCCGCGCGTTGGGGTAAAGCCGCGCATACTCGTCAGGGCAGGATGTCCGGAAACGGTCCTTCAAGTCCACTGCAGTACGGTTATTGAACTTGAGACGAGGGTCGAGCAAGATCTTTTTCCAATTCCCTACCCCATGATCTCGGCAACCTTGGATGAGGTAGCTTGTCTCCTCCTCCGTCCAACCTAGTCGGTACCGCCGCCGACCAGCTCCCCCAGAACTGTTACTACTGGATGTACTTGTGCTGCTGTCTGGCGCGCTGTGCCGCCGCGGGGTGTACACGCCGTCATCCATTGTCATTGGCATATGCATGGACATTGTTTGGTGCTGGTCGAGCATTGGCACGACCGGTAGTGGTTGAGGTGGTGCAACGGGCTGTGGTTGCTGTTGTTGTTGTTGATGGTGGTGGGGCAGTTGTAGCTGGGGCGGCCGAGGGAGAATGTTGGCAAACATTGGGGACAGATCAAACCCTTGGTGTTGTGGTTGTCGGTTCATAATGTTTGTGGAGTACCCACCGCCCTCATCGAATAGTGTGTCGAGGTCGTGGGCGTGTGTGCTGTGGCCGACCGGTTCTCCAAACCCACCGTGATGGTGATGATGATGATGCATATGGTGATCAGAATCAGACATGGTTTGATGCGATAACGAGGAAAAAATAAGAAGAAGAGTAGAAGGGCAAAGATGAAAACAATTTTTTTTTTGTGGGCAGCTCCGTTCATTTATAAATAAATTTTACCATCACTCTGATCGTCCTTATGAAAGCTAAAAAAGACTAAACCCGATACATGATCGTAGTTTTGTATACCAGAATACTTTTCAGATGGTACGGAATTGTTCACGCTAAGGTTAGGGTGCAGACTAGGGGTAAGGGGCGGCGTACATTATCTGTCTCCCAACTGATCTACCATGCTCGTGCTTTTCCTAATCACCGGTCGTGTCATACAACAGGCTTAGTTGCAGAGAAATATAACACAAAAAACGCGTAATATTGCCATGAAGATTCATACTTCTAGTGTAGGCGTGTGTGGAGAATAAAAATTAATTGAACTAGAACGAGGCTAAATCGAGCGCGCGCGCAACCACATTAATCGCCGAGACAGGCGGCGGCGGGCTAAAGAAAAATAATAAACCTCCCAACGAGAATATTAAATTTTCAACCGCACTCGCCTCTCCAAAGAAAACACGCTTAAAATGCCAACAATCAAAGAATGCGAGGCCAATCGCACTAAACTAGTCAAGGAAATCAACAGAAAAATAACAAAGATCGAGTCTCCTGCATTGTCCGACTACCAGCTGCGTGACCTCAACGATGATATTAACAAACTAATGGCAGAGCGTAAGCATGTTGAACGCGCAATCAAACAACTGAACGGGCCAGACTACGGCACTCGTAGTAATGGTAAACACGAGTATCAGTACTTTGGACGAGCTAAGCAGCTGCCCGGTGCTACTGAGAGTAGTACTGCACAGACTTCCAAAAAACCGAGGTCGAGATACATCCATGCTGACAGCTTTTATTACGGATTTGATGAGGAGATGGACGAGCAGGAACAGCAACAGCTGGTGGTCAATGGAGCCGAGATTACTCCAATTGGTAGAGTCGATCTGCCCTCTTTAAGCGATTTGGAAACGTACCTGATGAACCGCAAAAAACAGCAGCTGGAAAAGTACCTGGATTAGGGATTGGTCGGTTTTTCTTCTTCCTTTGAGCTAGATTTTTTGGTACTTGCTCATTCCTATTCTCGTGACTATTTATTTTTATTTTTATTTTTGGTGAGTAGGTACTACCAAGATTGACAGATTCCGGAAAACTACTCTACTATGGACATTCCATGATGTTACTCTGGTTTGTTAGTTTACTGTGATGTGAAGATGGTTAACCAGAGTAGATTGCTTCCGTGACTGGTGTTTTGGGTGCGGAAGGAGAATACACTGGCACTGCGAAAGGCAATGTAACTATATAATGTTTTTAGATGTTGTATATGACTTCGCTTTTCTTTATTAATTTGGTACCGTCGTAATATACATATGTACAAGATTCCATGACTTCATTTTCTCATAATTCTTTGTTATGTTTGTGCGGCGATATAAGTATGTACATCACGTCCTCGGATAATGCATTATAAGAGGCCCATTGGCGGTGGTACATACAGGACCTATAAGACAGTGCTATGTAATGGTTCGTTATGTATACGTATATACAAATCCATAATCGATCGACGGTTTATAATACCACAACAAAAGAGGGTCGGAGAGAGTGTGGAGGGTGATCTCATGTGTATTTCATTTACATCTGCAACTAGCCAGAGTCAACAAAGTTGCATATATATACAAATGAATGTACGGATCCTTCGAATCTGAGGGAAATGGTTTCTTTCTCTACCGCGCGGCTGAGCATTTCGCCAAGCTCGAGGCAGAAAGTTTGTCCTTTAGATCGACATATGCATACTAACTTGATGTATTAATTAAAAACGATATATATATGGATATTGGGTCCTCATATTGTGCCTAACTGACTATTTATATCGCCATGTCTGCAAACTCCCTTCATGTAGTGCATGCACGTACTTAAAACCGAGTCCAGAAGGCTTCGTTATATATGTAGCTATAGGTTCATAACGCCGCTTGTCCACATGATAAAAGCAGTAGTTCTGCAGTCGTGGAAGAAACCCTTCTAGGAGTACTTATAAGGGGCTCTATAGACCAACAACGCACTCCTATCCAATCATTTTACATAACACAGTGGTGAAATCACTTGTCAAAACGTGTTTTTCCTCGAACTCGATTCCGTTCAGTATATGCGTATACTTACACGTTCAGTATCGATCACCGATGAGCCATATCCAGCCAAATTCAAAGCTCCTATAGTTTGGTACGGTAGGCTTGATTTGCTAAATATAGGAGATATATTTATTCTAACAGCGAACAAGTACATGTCGCAATTGATGAAGCAACGTTTTAGTAGTTTAAAGTGTTCGAGCCACATGCCAATCGGTAGCAGAAACGTGGATTCTAAAGAGTATACTATAGACGCTCAAAATTCATTTCCAACACCTGTATTGAGCAGTGAGCCTACGGATTTAACCTAAGCTTGTCGCACATCTAATCATACTAGTAATCATATCAATTGAATTCTTAAGTTGTCCAAGGTTTTTTTTTACCTACCCTTCAGCTAGCAAATATGGTCTGTTGACAAGATCAACGAACGAAATTAACATTACTAATATAGAAGACCTGGCACTTATATATATCTCTATAGTATACGCTCCAGATGTTCTTGTGTGGTTAAACTAAAATTCAATAATGTTACTGAACACGGACTTTGCAACATAACAATGCAAGCTTTGCATTGAGAGCGCAGCCTACATCGATGATCCGAGCAGAGGATGGTTATGCGTATTCGCCAATTTCGAATTCGCAGTCAAAAAAACAACGCTTCACCCAGATCTAGAATGACAAGGAATACAAATAGGAAAATAAATAAATTCTAAATAAATTTTGAGTTAAATAACCTCGACAACATCTCACTTACCCCCTCCACCACCACTTACGGCGTACCAAATTGCGTGCTCTCAACCAAACCCTGCTCAGCCCGCTCATCAAGCCCTTCTTATAAACTCGATCTTCCTGCCACGCAGCTCTATCCATCTCCTTCCGCCCAGTATCCAAATCTAGTTCATTCAACGGGATCAATGGCGATTTGGTGACTAGTTTATGCACCACATAGCACCCCACAAAAACGAGAAGCGACACATATGTGGTGAAAAACTCGCGAGTATCCCACTGCCCTTTCAAAAACAATGGAAACCCACTAAACACGGCCACCAAAACATTCATAACCAGACCCACCCATGCCGTAACCGGTTGGAAAGGACTCTTATATGGGTAAAGCCCATCGTTTCTCCCCACGATATCACTACGCAGCATCAGCCCCTTTCTAAACCTCAAAAACGCAAAACAAATCCCAGCATAAACAAGCAACCCAGCCGACGTGGTCAACGAAACCAGCCAATCAAAAACTTGCGCCGAAGTGTTATTTGCAGTGAGATATGCTAGCATCCCAATGGCAAAACTCGCCACTACAGAGACATACGGCACGCCAGCATAAGAACATTTGCCAAACCCTTGCCATACGAAACCTTGAGCTGCTAGTCCATACAAAGTGCGACTCGCCGCATACAAATGGCATATACCGGCATGAAGCGCAAAAAACACAAACGTCGAGTTGACACCAGCTGCCAATGCACAACGCCCAATTGACTGGATGGCTAGAATCCAGGGGCTAGAGTTGGATCCAGGCATGGCATACCCCCACGATACGTGACCAGTGACACACCCTCCAAGACCATTCTCAGTGATATTCCCGGTAATCCCTTGCGAGTTGATACGAGGGAGAAGGTTTATCAGTCTAGGGTCGCCAGCAAACACGTTCATGGACACTGCAAGGATGGCTAAAATGTAAAAGAGGATAACGCGGATGAAAATCTTCCTAGCCGCCGCCGGGACAGATTTTCGCGGGTTTCTCACCTCCCCCGCCGTCATGAACACCACTTCCGTGCCCACATACGAAAAGGCTGCTTTACAAGTCGCAAACCACACTTGTAAAAATTCTCCCGTGGGGCCAGTTATGCCCGTCACGTGAAGCGTGCCGTTCAAGAGCGGCTCCATAGTTAGCGGGAACACGGGCCGAAACGCGCCAAAAATAAAGTTCTTGTCGCGTAACGACTTGGACGCGTCCCAATACCGGAACCCGATTCGTGCGTATCCGAACCCAGCCCCAGAATTCAAAGCAAACATGAAAATGATGAGAAAAGACATGAGAATTAGCGAGATTAGGCTGGCCACAAACTGAACCTCGCCAAATGTTCCCGCATCAAACAAGTTGACCACAAGCACAATCACCAAAAAGAAGGTGATCCATACCGTGACCCCTTGGGTAGGAAGTGTCAACTCGGGGTAGTACGTTAGCATGATTGCCGCTGCAGTGATCTCAGAGGGGAGAGCCATCGCGCAGGAAAGCCAGTAGCAAACCCCTAGCGAAAATCCCAGAGATTTGTCCACAAACCGAGATGCCAGTCCGGGAATCCCAGACTCGTTGGGAGCTAGTGCCACCATCTCGGATAGCGAACACATTGTGCACATGACTACAATCCCCATGAATACGTAGCCCAGCAAGGTACCTAACGGACCAGAGTAGAACAGCACCTGGCCAGAGTTTAGCAACACGCCAACCCCAAATGCACCGCTGAGAGCCATCATCTGTAAATGCCTGCTATAAAGCCGGCGTTTCAGCTTTGGTGTGTGTTTCCTTCTAGTCTGATTGTTGATTAGTGAATCAGCTTCGTCATCATCATCGGATGACGAGGAAACATTGTCTGATTCAAGAGCGTCCACGTCTAGAGTCACAAACGACGCGTCATCGTCTGGCTGGACAGCGTGTTGGGACGTGATCCCGTCATTATTCATATCATTACGATGCTCGTATGTGAACGGGGTGTTTAGTTTGTTAAGCTGGTGGTTGTAGTTTGGGTTCTGCCTTCTGCCATTGAAGTTGTCGTATGTATGCGATGGTGTGAATGTATCAGTGCCGGAATTTGCACTGAAATAATTGCCGTAGCTGCGGCTAGATTGTAGGTACCGTGCTCGTTGCTGGCGTTGCTGCTGCCGGCGCTGTACTTTCTCTTTAAGTACAACCTCCCTCGCTACTCGTTGGTTATATGCATCAAAATCGGTATTGGCAGCAGTGCTAGAGGCCACATCATCATCGCCGCCTCGTAGCACATCTACCGCATTCTGGTAGTCAGCGTCGTAGTCGTCGATACATATACTGGCCTCCTCGTCTTCGTCGTTGTTATGAGCACCGGTACCCCGCCGGCCAATAACGATGAAACTGGCATCGTCGATGGTGGTGTGGTTGTGCGTGGTATCGGCGTTACGACGTGACGAGGATGACGGCGACGACTCGTCCGTGTTTTCTGTGGTTGTCGTGGTGTTATTATTTTCGATACTCGGGAACAGCTGGAGCTCTACTACATTATTGTCGTTCATGGCATTGTCGAGAAGAGAGAAAAAGGGTTACGGGTACTATTTTTTTGGCGATGTTTCTCCGTGGCGGTTGGGAGGAATGAAATATCGGGGTACCGACGCGGAGGTGCGGCGTGCAGTGGAGAAGCGTGGGCTGATCATAGCTACCGGTATATATACATGTGCAGGCCTAGGAGCTCCTATATCATCTTAACTGGAATGATCTCCCTCCGCAATATATTACGACGTCGGTACCCGGGTGCCTGTTCGGATAAGCCGTCAAGATGTACAGTTGTTAGCCCGGGTATACTCCACGCTCCAGCTGAAAATAATTTCACAACGATCGAATAGCACAAATAATTGGTCGATAACCTCGTTCTATTTATATATATATATAATATGCCCACCGGTATACATGCATGGTAATGGAACGTACGTGGTCGTTTTAAACCGATCCCAGTCCCGATCGATTTGTCTATCTATAGCCAGCCACCCCGTATTTGCCATATATGTTATCCCGTTCCGGTCGAAACTCGATACGTGTATACGATATGGCTGTAGGAAATAAATCAGAGCACGTCGGCCGTATATAGGAAAACTAAATTCCCTAAACCTGGTAACCCAGAGAAGATGTTAAGGTACGTAGCCTCCAAGTATACGTTAGACCACCCAGCCCTATAGTCGACTATAGACTCTACGAATGATACAACAGATCGGGTTGACAGAAAGACTAAACTGATATCATTGGATCGCCAACACCATCCCAACCGGCAGCTTGAGAGTAATAAAGTTTAACCTCAGAACGTATAGACAACAACGAAACAGAAAGAAGAAAAAAAAAAAAAAAAGGACACGCCTTCAAATCATTGAAAATGAGAAAATCCTCGCGGGATACAAAGCGGTCCGAGTCCGTCAGCCAAGCAACACCTCAAAAGAAGAACGAGTACACAACATGCACTCTAAACATCCAGTCCAACTCGCTATTCCTTGATTTCCCAGAATTCCGCAAGTACCACTGCATCACTGTGGATGTACTCGACGGCTCGCTCATCTGCCCGATGCGGCACTGTTCCAAAAAGATTGACTCCATGGTGTCCTTCACGCGTCATTTCCGGCTAACCCACCATGATCAGGCACGGCCTAGATTCAACCCGACCCCAGACGAGTACTCACAACCATACTGGCTGAAAGCAACACAGATCTACTTCCACAAACCATCCAACCGAGCAGTCTGCGCCTCTAGCCTTGTTGTGCTACGACATGACGAGATTGTAGCTCATATTTACTGCTGTAGCGGGTGCCAGGGTTGGAAACGACCATACTACATCCCCGCCACCCCGTCTGTTACCAACACCCCAATCAGTGTGCTAAACGAGCCGAACTTACCAGGCGGGATACACGTGATCCGCCGCATGCCGAAACGAACAAACTACACGCAGTATAAAGTCCACCAGCCTTTCACCACCGTGTTGGCATGTACAATGCACAGCTCAACAATGGAAATGCACAAAGACATGGCCCCAGGCCACAATCGACGTAATGGCAACGTTATGAAAGCGTGTGAGGTGCGGCCAAGGAATATTAAAGCTGTGAATTGTCCTTTGCCGACAACTCCATCCTCGCATGCTGAGCAGATGGTACTGGTAGTTAACCGTGTAATGCAGCATTTCGATATCTGTACAATGGGCAGCCAACGAGCAGTAGTTGAACGAATCGGCATACCACAAAAGTGGAAAGATGACCACACAAACAACCAAGACGGCTACTGGTTCGCCAAGGAAGTAGCAAATTTCAACCCTGCCCTTCCGTACCCTTTACACGACGCTATCATGGTTGAGTCAATATTAAGCGGTTGCACTGAACACGGCCTTGACACCCCACCCGCATTGGAAGCCCGCCGATACGCAGAAGCCTCAATCTTGCTAGCCCTCAAGACCATATTCCCATCAATCGCCAAACACTACCTGCAATACGTGCGTTACAGGAATGATTCCGAAGCAGTAAGAGAGCTGCGGTTTAATCAACACGGCGAGATGGAGATGAATTATACAAGCAAGGAATTTGAACGATTGCCGTGGTGCCTTGCTGAGCTGCTGACTCGGTATTTACTAATCATCCGTCCTGTTCAGGAGCAGCATGACGAGATTGTTAACGTTGATGAGGGTGATCACCCATACAAGCACTCCCACCTCTTTCCCCTGCCAATGATGAAGGGCGTTGTAGACTCGAGAAAGTACCTCGATGAGTACAACATGCGGGCTCAAGTCGCCGAGATGCTCCCAGCCGGCCACATTAAAAACATGGGCCTTACGGATGGTTTCTCGTTTGACCTGGCTGATCAAGCTGTTTATGAGAATGGTCCTTGTTTGTTGTCATATTATAAATATTAGCCTAGTATTAATAAATTTAAATTTATGTGCTTGATGATCCATTGCTTTTATCCCATCGTTGTCTTTTATAACACGCGAGTATAGCGTACCCACGTAAAAAGTGAGGTGCAGGTTGTAAACAGGGTCAGCCTTTAATGACGCTATAGATTATTCTGTCTAACTTTTTTTTTTATTTTTTACTGCTTGATACGGAGACTGTAGTATGGTATCGTTACGAGTTCTAATACATATGAGGCCTGTGTATTATAAAGGATTGTGCACGCTTGAGCAATCGCTATGTCACCAATAAAAAGCATATGTGAGCAGCGTATGTTTCTATATATATGCGACTTAAGCATATACATGGATCAACGTTTACATGAAACGATACCCGATGAAAAATATTGAAGCAGCAGTGTTAAAAGCGCTGTCATAGTTCATAGTATACCATAATATTTACTCCGTAGACACATAGATATGGCAACACAGTCGGTCCTCGAATATATACTCGGCTTAAGAATTCAACTAGTAACCACCCAGCTTTAACATTGTTCTTCTGCGTATACAGCTGTGACTAGGCACGTGCCGAACTCTAGAATAGAATAAGCCGCACGGTAGCTCTTGTGCGATCATCGGCGGTGTGCGAAACCGTATATGACGTTAAAGCCTCGCGAATGGCGGGAAAAAACGTGGGGAATTGTATGCATTAACTCTTCGTTATCTAGTTTAAAACTCTGAAGAAAAGTGTGATACTCCTGAATACTCCTAATTTCCAACCCTGGCGTACGACCCCTTAACCATCTATTTCCTCAAAAAACCTTCTACCAAGGTATACGCTGACATGTCGATCTACCAAAAAAAAAAACTTATTCGGAGATCGGCAGTCTATTTAAATACAACGTTGGAGTTTCCTGATTTGTGTTCGTACCGATACATGTGTGAGATCAATCTTTAAACGTTTTCGCTTTTAAAGAATTCCGGGGGCCGTGTTCTATAAATAACAAGCTCGCCCCTTTTTTCTACAGTCTTTCATATATATACCTAGATTTCCCCCTATAACCAAAAATAAAGAAACAAACTACATTCTCTTTTCCTTATCTTTTAACACCACTCAAACGTTATGGTCGAGTATCCGATCGCAAACATTGCTTACAACGGAGGAGCAAGGCAGATCTTCAATGCAGGGGAATACCCCACGGCTAAATCGGGAATAGAGCCCCAGTTGATCCCCCTCCTTCACGTTTCGGGCCATTTCCCTGGATATTGGGGCTCATACAACGAGGTGTGGCACTACCCTTACCAAACCGACACCAACGGTACGCACTACATTGTCAACTGCTACTGCATCCGTTTCCAGGAATGCTCCTGCGACAAGCAGTATCATCAAAAGTATTTTGAGAATTTACCGGCCAAACTCACCATGACGGAAAAGTTTGATAACTTTACGCGAATATATCTCAACGGGACTGAACCGCGCAAGTATACGCAAGATCTAATGTCGAATACGGGGATGACGATTGAAATAACCGGTCCTATTCCAAAGATTGTAACCGTCCTTTTTGCATCACTCTATTTATTATAAAGTTTGTGATGCGACGCTAAAAAGGGTAATCTAGTTTTGTCGCAGGGGAGGGACTTGATGAAGAAAAAAAAACATAAATAAAATAAATAAAAAAAGTAGATAAATAGACACCAAGAACCTGGTTCTTGATCAAATTTTTTTTCCCTTCTTTTTTACGAAAACAACCCCTTTTACTGACAAAAACACGAAAATCAATGAAGTTTGAGTTGTTTGCTTACTCCACGCTAGCCTGCGGTGCTGTCGCTGCGGCTGGCCATGATAACGAAGATGCCGAAGTGAATGCGCAACAGGTATCTGTTAACCCAGTCTCTCCAGTCGGGGGCGCCATTGCCGACCCGATTGGCCCTCGACAAGTCAAGGTCATGCAGGAATGGGATTCAGCCCCAGAAGCTCCTGTTGCTGTCCCTGAAGTGCCTGCCCCAGCCGTGCCAATCCAAGAAAAGACCTGTGATGGTTGTGACGACGAAAATGTGGAAGGCGAAGATTGTGGCGGTGATGGCGACAATACCAATTGCGGCGGTGACACCCAAGTTGCTCCAGTGCCAGCCTACTCTGAGCCACCACCACCTCCTCCTCCTCCTCCTCCTCCTCCTCCTCCTCCTC
>JAJLUJ010000042.1:0-30465 GCA_030564235.1 Blastobotrys elegans
GGGGGGGATATTTGGGTGTATGCGCTCCCAACCCACCAAAAAAAACCCAAAATCAAAAGCTTAAGATCTTGGTTGGGGGGTGGATTTTGGGAGTGGGTTGGGTTGGGAGCGATGACGTAATAGGGAGATCTGAAATCTCTAAAAGGAGAATGAAAAAATAATTCACCCAATACGACTCACCCCTCTCTCTCTCTCACACACACACTTTCTACAGCATGATTCTCATTCTTCCTCTTCTAATTGTGGGTGGACCACCTCTCCTATGGTTCCTACTCGGCCAATTCGTCCCAATGGGCCCACCAAAGGCATTCACCAACACTTCCATCACAATGGTGGTTGCTCACCCAGACGACGAGTCCATGTTCTTTGGGCCTACTCTGTCCACTATTTTGGACCCTCAATACAACAACACTGTCAAGATCCTGTCCTTGACCAATGGTAATGCTGAGGGACTTGGCGAGATCCGAACCAACGAGCTACGAAATGCGTGCCGAATCCACGGTGTCACTGATGCTGACCAACAGGTCCAAGTTTTGGATATTGCCGACTTGCCAGACTCCATGGAACAAGAATGGGACCCACGAGTTGTTGGCGAGACTTTTGAGCAATACGTTGACAGTGATGTCGTTATTACGTTTGACGATCAAGGTGTTTCCGACCACATCAACCACCAAAACTGTTTTAAGGGCGCTGTCCGATGGAAGGCCACCAACCCGTCTGAACGATCCGTGTGGGTGCTAAACACTGTGCCAGTGTGGAGAAAGTATGGCAGCATTGTTGATGCATTTGTCACCTTTGTCTTGAAGGAGAAGTTTGCCGATACCAAAATCTCCACCATCATTGTCACACACCAAGTTCAAACTGAACGAAACCGAAGCGCCATGATGAAGGGCCACAAATCGCAAATGAAGTGGTACCGATGGTTCTACCTTCAATTCTCTCGTTACATGGTCGTCAATGATCTTCAAGAGTTGTAAAAAAAAAAAAAAGATATTATAAATAAAAAATAAAAAAAATTTGTTATATATATATATGATTTAATGTACACTACTTTTTACGCTCATCTCGTCTCCTCTGCATAAACTCGTTACGACTTTGCTCAGCTTTCTGAGGGCGGGTTGAGGTGGAGAGCCGTTTATGAACCTGTTCACGAACCTGTTTAAACACTTTACCCCGTTCAGCCCATTGATCACACAGCCGCAGGGCTTTATCCTTCTGGCCTTGGTCGAGCAAAGCACGAGCCGCGCGGTTGAGATAGAGCGCTTCCAACTCGTTTCTATTCTTGCTCTTAATGTTTTGATGGCTGAGATTATGCAGCTCACGCACAAGACGTTGAGAGGAATGGGCTGATTCGAGCCAGCGCAGCCGCAGATAGTACATTAGAAACGTGGGGGCAATGTTATACCTCCCTGTCATAACCAGCCACATTGTGTTAAACAACTGTTTGGGGGACTTGCGGTCCAGAAACGCCCATCTCAGCACACACTCCCAAAGCCGCAGCGCCGCACGGTCGTCGAGTCGCAGCTTGTAATCATGCGCCATCCACTCCAAGCACCGAATCCCCTCCATCAGCTCGTTGTTGATAGCAAATGCATGGATAATGTTGGTAACTGTGGAGATTGTGGGCTGGTCGGCGGACCCAAGGCGGGCGATTTTGCGCTCGTTTGACTCCAGATCGGTGGGTGAGCCCCACACGGTGGCGATAATCGTCCTCACCCCATCCAAATCCTTATTCTGCCTAGCAAACCACAACACTAGCAGCTCATGTGTCCGCGCATCCGGCTGACATCCTTCCTCGGCCATCTGCCTGAACAGATCAAGCGTGTCGTTCGTCACTGGGGGCTCGACCTGGGTATCCTTCCGTGATTTGTAGTTTAGCGAGGCCATGTCAGCCCAGTACGCAGGATACGAGTTACAGGTCGCCATAATGTAGCTGTTCCAGAGCGTAGTTGTCTTGGGAACGTTGAGGGTGTTTAGTTCGTGCCAGGTTGACTGCACTTTAGAGTGATGACCGGTGTGGAAAGCGGCTTGGATGACTCGGGCGTAGTCCTGTGCTCGTAAGTGGTGTCCAGATTGTTTGATCGCCATCGCCACAGTCTGGATTCGTGGCCAGGACTCGTCCACATGAGATGGAGAGGTCGAGAGCAGCCGTAGTAGAGCTGATCGCTGAACGTACGTGAGGTGTTTGAGCACAGTGTAGTCTTCGTGGTATAGAGATTGGAAACGCTCGTATGCTTCTATTTCCAGCCCCTTTGTGATATGATCGAGCAACTCCTCTACCCGGTGGTTTGGGTTGGTCGGGGTGGTGACCGTATCGACAAACTTGGGGGTCAACATATCCGTCTGTGGGAAAATGCGCCCAGAGTGCGGCAGCCAGAGAGTATCTTTCAGGTTGCGTCGTAGTTTCCACTGTTTAAAACTCTCATGATACGTGCCGGCCGGGATCGGGGCTGCTCTCGTCGATAGCCTGCGAAATGCCACTGCCCGGATCATGTTGAAGGTCGAAAAAAAAATTTTTGTTGGTCGCTGCGCTGCTGCCAGCGGTTTTTATTTTTTCCTTCTTCCCAACGACGCGTATACATTATTACTTTTTTATTTAAAACCCATGAGTGACCGGCCATTGAAGGGAAAAACATTCTGCTGTACAGCTGTCGATGCTGAGCTGAGGGTATGTACCGTTACCCGGCTATGAAAAATGCGCTAACAGTTATTTTAGAATGAGACGATCCGGTGTATCGAGGCTATGGGAGGTACGCACCGACAGAATCTGATGAGCGACGTGAAATATATGGTGGTGGGTAGTAGGGATACGGCCAAGTACGAGTACGCGGCGAAACGGCGCGTTGACATGGCCCTCCTACGCACTTCGGTCATACCGGAACTATTTGCAAAGTGGCAGTCTGGTGATGAAGATGTGGACCTAGAGAACAATCTCGAATCGGAACTGGAATTAGGCAAGCTACAGGTGTTTGAAGGCCTACGCGTGTGTTGTACTAACATTAACCATGAACGGAGTGAACTAATTTCGCTAATTGAGCAACATGGTGGGGTGTATTCGCCCGATCTGACGAGAAAAGTGACCCATCTCGTGTCAATGGGCTCGGAAGGTAGAAAGTTTGAGTTTGCGACAAAGTGGGAAATAGCCACGGTCCACCCGCAGTGGATCCATCAAAGTATCCGCCGCGGAGCTGCACTACACGAGTCGTATTTCCACCCCGACGCAAAATCTGATCAAATCGGCTCGGGTGCGTGCGATATGTGGCCGGAAGATTTTCAGAAACTCGAACAAGAAGAAAACGAGCAGGTCATGGCAATGCCGCGGCGAGTAAAGAAGCGGAAGATTGAGTTTAGTCAGGTGTGGGAAAGCGTGTTGGATAATGGTAACGGTAAATCATCAGCAGCCGCCGCAGCCGCCGCAGATGGAGAGCGTGCGGCTTGGAACGACGATGGCGATGACGAGCGCGGCCGCCGCCACCACCGCCGCGCGGTTATGGACAATAATAACACGAGCCCCTACGATGCGAGCCAAGCGCTAATGTTTTCGGGGCAGATGTTCCAGTTCAAGGGGTTTGATGAAAGTAAATGGCCTGTATTGGAAAATGTCATCAAATCAAACGGTGGAAAGACTAACAACAACAGCAATGACGACAACACAACCATCTGCATTGTCAACTCGGAGCTCCACCCGTCGGATCGGCCAAAGCTTCCCGATGCGGTATGCGTGACGGAATGGATGATTGAACGATCCATTCATAAAAAACAAATGCTGGTGGATCAATGGGGTCTGGTACTGGCCCATTACGACATTCCTGGGTTTGAAAGCTTGAATATTCACTTTACGGGGTTTTCTGGTGTCGAGGCGCTGCATATCCCAAAACTCATCTCCCGTCTGGGCGGAAACCATCAACAAATGCTAGAAACGAGATCCGGGATGGCCAACTCTACGGATGTGCTGGTGGTAAACTCCGATCCTACCAAAATCTCAATAAAAGTCAAGCTGTGTAAACGGGATGGCGTTCCTATGGTGAATGAAAAGTGGCTTTTTGAGTGCGCAGAACGAGGCATCATCGCCCCCATCTCCGCAGAATTTGCCATGTTTGAAAAACTAGACGAGGACAAGCTGCTAAGGCGCAGGTCGGTGAATAATGGTGGGGTGGTGGATGAAAATCACAACGACGAGCAGAGTTCGGGGTTCATTCCTAGTGCGGAAAGCCTCAAATCCAGCAAGCCAAAACCCGAACGGAGAAAGCTGGTGGGTCGGGCAATCACCTCAAACTTGTCGACTTTACAAGAAGGTAATCGCGCAAATACCCCAGTGGATGATAATGGAGATGGTGGTATCGATGATGACGATGACGTCCCAGCGTTTACGCAAGTTAGCTACAATGACCCCGAGACCGCCAAGGATCATAAAAAGTTGATGGAAGCTTTGGGCACTAATACTAAAAACGGGGCTGCTGCCAAGAAGGAACGCAGTGAGATTAAAGTATCACCTGCTGAAAATTCAAATGGTAAAAGGCGCCTGCGGAAGCGGAGTTGAGAAGATGGAACGATTTGTGATTTTTATTTTTTTATTTTTTAATAACCCATATGATAAGTGATATACATACAATGATATTAGATTAGAACATGATATTAGATTAGAACAGTTCGATTCAATTCAGACATGTGTATGGTCGAAACATATACATATTCAATTGCCAGAGCTAATATACTAGTCAATTATAAACCTTTCATATACACCGCGCTTATCACAAGTCGTTATTAACCCATCAAGTAAGAGTTAACCGCGTTTAATGTGGTGCGGCTCGGATTGCATTTGTGCTGGGTAGTGACATGAGCCAGATGCTTTCGAATATCTTGTTTGTTGTGACTTTTTGTGAACTTGCAAATAATTGCTAGGGCCACACCAACACTAAAATCTGACCCAGTGTCGCAGACGATGGCGAGTTTTTGGTCTGGCTTGACGGCGCCCACAAGCGCCGGCAGCTTCTCGCGCAATAGTTTAGAGCCCAGTTTACCAGACTTTATCGGACATGCATTTATACCATTTGATTTTTCGCGAAGATCGATTACCTTGTCAAACTGGGTTGCGGTGGGTGATTGCTTGCCCACCCATATCTGATGCGGCTCGAGCTGCGTCAACGCGGCTGTGTCACAAGAAGGGGTAGCAGCGGTGGCCGTCTCGATAGAACCAATGTACTCGTTAATTTCAGTATCAGTACCTAATGATTTAAGATGGCCCACATGCTTCCACAAAATGTCTGGGGTCAGTGACTTTGCCCATTCTTCGTGGTCGTCCGCGGCCCCTTGCATGTAGACGTACCCTTGGCGCTGTTCGGTGCCGTCTTGAACCATTTTCGATGCAGTGCATAACACTACTGGATAAAAATCGTCAAACTGCGGGGATTCAGGAAGCTCGCCATCGGGGGTCATCCAGATCGGCCGCAATGGTTTATCTAGCTTGATATCAAGCTCCATGCTTTTCAAAGTTTCGACAAACCCTGGTATCAGAGCTTCAATCTGTGCATGTTCGCTTCTCGATACCGCATTTGGTGGTGTATAAAACAAGTCTTTATCCAGCGCTAGCTTTGTGAGGACTGCGCACCAGATCGGAATGGTTTTAGAGAGCGCATCCGGCATACGCTTCCCACGCCTGGTCGAATCTACAATCACAATACCAGCATGCTCTTTGATCAACTTTAGAATATGCAGGTTCAGCCGTCTTGTTGAAAACTGCCATTGAGTTGTATGCCCGTCTGTGGACTTGAAGTACACCGACTCAACGATCTCCCCAGATGGAATGTACCACCGCCCACATCGTTCGTTGGCTACCAATGGCAGGTTATACGCGCTCCCTACCACTCCAACCCACTCCGAATCGCTGAAAATACTCCATATCCGGTTCTTTATGCTCCGTGAGTCTTTTCGTATACTTTTGGTTAATGATCGGAACGATTCTTGTACATAAGTTTGGTAGTCGTCCATGCCTCCGAAACGAGACTAGAAAAAAATATTTCTTAATTGTCCCAACAACATTAAATTTTTTTTTTTTTTTTTTTTTTTTTTTTTCCCCCACTACACATCACCAAAGAACGACCAAAAAAAATGAGCAAAAAAGACGGTAAACGACAGGACTATGTGGCCCGTATACGATATCAAAACGACCTACCGGCGCCGCTGTGCCCGCCTAAACTGATCAATATTCCGGTAGACACCAAAAACCTCATGTCGTCACAACTCTTGTCGGATTCTCTACGAAAGCGAAAAATGAATATGAGGACTGATGGTGATTTCGGCATGCCAATTGACTTGATTGAAGTTCCAGGTATTTTCCACGACGGGGACGAGTCTTGCATCTACCCCGAAAGCATTGATGATGACCAGCCCGCTGGCAAGCATCTGGACCCCAAAGACCGGGCGTTGATCCACGACCCAAGCGGCAAGACTGGTGCAGCGCGAACATCCTCGAACGTGGCGTTTTTGCGAAGAACAGAGTACATTTCCTCAGAAACAATACGCCAGAGACAGGCCGCGGAGGGTAAAGCAACCGCGTTGGCCAAGCAACAAAAAGCTGAAAAGGCCGACCCTGACACTATTTTGCGGAATGTAGAATCTACGTTTGATACTGCCAATACTAACATTACTACGCTACGCCACCCTCGAAAGAAGCATTTGAAACCAGCCAAGTCATGGGCCATGGTACCGGATACAAAATTGTTTGATATGCAGTACGTGACGGTGCGGATGGTGGGTTCGGCTTCATTATCAAACCACAAGCGTAAATTCACAAACTCTGAACTATCAACGGCTCTTTTTAAGCAATCCACGGTTGATGGCGATGAATGGATGTCATTCTATGTCGCGGGTGAAAAGGACGCGGATGAATTGAGCGAATTGGTGGGCTCAAGCGTTGATAACATGGAAGAAGACTCGAGGCAGTACCGATACACTCGGATTCAAGATAATGATGTGGAGTTGGAAAATAAACGACCGGAAATTGCTTTGACGTTTGATGATGAAAGCCAGCAGGCTTTGTACGTTAATGTGGCTGGCCAAGCTAGTTTGAAAAGACGACGTGTAGTCAAGCATCGACGAGACGCTGTCAATGAACGAAACGTGGCCCAGATTGACTTTTCGTTACGAGAGTATACCACTAACGAGTCCAATGCTCGAGATGAGCAGCGTGCCGAATATGATCCAGTTAACTATGGTTCTAATGACTAAGTATTTATGTGTATGTTTACGTAATATATATATATATATTTAGATAAATATATATAAAAAGAGAACAACAAAACAGATGGTAAAAAAAAAACACGCTTTGTGTGAGCTCGTTGTGTTTTTTTTTTTTTTTTTGAACACCGAGGAATTATTCTTTTCCCCTTTACAACACATCATCCCCAGCCCACCCCTTATTTATATATCGGTTCATTAAGGTCCAGGTTTAGGAAATCGATAATAACAATGTCACTAGTGGAGACGCTTAAACAACGTGCGTATTTATTTAGTACAGCCAAAAATGCTAACAAAAATATCCTTATAGGCATTTTTGAAACGGTTGATTCGGTCCAGCCGGCCAGCAGAGTATGTGCGTTAATAAATATCCAGAACGACTAACACTCTTACACACTACAGTATAAAGTACTAGTAATCGACCAGCATGTGAAACGTATCTTTAGCTACATTTTAGAAGAACGGGAGCTGCTTAATAGGCAAGTGTCTAGTGTCGAGATGCTTGATTCGCGACGTGAGACTCAAAACTATATGGAAGCAGTGTACCTTATTCGACCAGACAGGTATACAATCGACTGCTTGATTGCTGATTTCACACGACAACCCGCAAGGTATGCAGCTTGTTACTTGTTCTTTTTGCCCGGTTTGACAAAAGAATTACATCGAAAGGTGACAAACTCAAACGTGGGGCGGTTCATTAAGCAACTTGAAGTCAAGTTTCTAGACTATTTCCCACTGGAATCGCAGCTTTTCACGTTTGACGAGCCGTATGCCAACGAGGTGTTTTTTAACCAACAATGCCACAATCTGGTGGAGTCGGAGATTGGCAAGATTGCAAACCGATTGGTTAGCGTATGTGCGACATTGGGCGAGTACCCAATTTTGCGGTTCCAAAAAGCCAATGAAAATTACCAAGCCAATGTCCTCCCATTTATGGTGGCTAATCGGTTTCAAATGGAACTTGATACGTATGCACGAAACCACGAAAACTTTCCGTCTACAAGCGAGAACCGGCCTAGAGCGCAATTTCTCATTCTTGACCGGACCATTGACCCAATCTCGCCGTTGGTTCACGAGTTTACTTATCAAGCAATGGCTTATGATTTGCTAAAAATTGAAGATACAAACAAGTTTGTGTATAATTCTGAACAAGGCTCTGGCAAGTCTGAAAAGGTGGAAGGGGTATTGTCGGATAAGGATAGTGAGTGGGTGGCTCTGAGGCATTTGCACATGCAAGACGCTATTGACTCTCTAACCACCAAGCTTGACAAGTTTAAAAAGGAAAACCCACACTTGGTGGATACCTCTTCAAAAACCACCGTAACTGATTTGCAAGACATGGTGGCAAACTTGCCAATGTTTGCCGAAATGAAGGACCGATTTGCACTACATTTGCAAATGGCCAATGAATGTATGAACCAGTTTCAGAAGAAGAATATGAATGGAGTGGCAGAAGTGGAGCAGACTTGTGCCACGGGCGTGGCCAGTGATGGACGTAAAAGCAAGCATTTGGCCGACGACGTTATTGAAATGTTGATGCAGGACGTGCTTTCTCAACAAGACAAGGTGCGAATCCTCTCCCTCTACGCATTGTACCGTGGTGGATTGGTCAAGGAAGATTACAAGAAGCTTCAAAAGCACTGTGGATTGGACGAGTTTGATCTCCAGGTGATTGAAAACTTTACAATCATCGGGTCTCAGACCACCAAGGAGTCCACCAAATCCAAGCAACATGAAGTGAACCGGTTCCATGGACAAGCTACTGGCGATGTTTATGAGACTTCTCGGTTTGTGCCCGGCATTAAGAACATTACAGACCAAATGATTCGGGGCGCGCTCGACCCAAAGCTTTTCCCCTATACTAAAGATGAGCCCGCTATTGATGTTGATATGGAACAACATAGCTCGTTGAGAAATCCGCGACAACGAGCTGCATGGGCTAAAGCTAGTATTGTCAACCAGGTCAAACAACGCGTGTTTGTGTTTGTGGTTGGTGGCGTAACCCAATCTGAAGCTCGGTCCATGTACGAACTTTCCAAACAGCATACCAAGGAGGTTATCATTGGCGGTACAAGTATCGTCACTCCAGGTCAGTTTTTGTCAGCACTTGGCCGACTCACTGTTTCCAGAGACCAACTGGGGTTGCCAATGGATAAACCGTTGCCGCGAGCTCCAGAGTTTTTGATGGAATCTGACCGAGACACTCAAAAAGCGGCTCAACCAAAGCCGCAGGTGGCCGCTCCAGGTAACCAAGTGAACAGGACGACGGCGCAGCAACCAAACAATTTACCACCGCCAAATGTTGTTTCGTCTGCGGTCAACAGTGCATTAACGGACCCAAAGAAAGAAATGGGCCCTCAAAAAAAGGAGAAGAAAAAGTTCAAACTGTTCAAGTAAGGTGTTTTTAGTATATACTCTTCTCTTGCTCTATTTATATATATATAAACTTTTTGATCAAATAATAATAAAAAATAAAAAATAAAAACACGCTCAAACAATTAGTACGGGCCCAAGTTCCTTTGCCTTCCCTTGCCTATATTAGACTGGTTATTACGATAATATTGCGAACTTGCGGCAACCGGCATATCATCCGAGAACATCATTATAGGCGGTGGGGCAGCGGCAGCAGGTGGCATGTTGTTGCTGGTTTGAATATAGGTTTCACGGTTAAACACTGGTGGTTTATACTCCGTATCAGATTGGTGAGCTTGCTGCTGCCGCAGAGCCGGTACAACAACAGCCCGTTGCTGCTGCTGCTGCTGCTGCGACGTTTGGTTCAACGAAGTTTGCTCAGGTAGGTTTGGCGAGAAATCAGAGTACATTTGAAATTGCGGGACGGGAGCAACCGGTTGCATATACGTTGATGCATTGGGCCTGGGCAAAAGGTCATATGGATAGGGATTTGATGATGCAGGGGGTATCTGAGTCTGGGTAGTAGTAGTAAGCTTAGTACTAGCCGTTGCCGATGGCGATGACAGTGGTGCGGGAGGTAGCGGTGGTTTGTTTGATTTGACCAGGTCGTCTTCGTACGGTAGGATTGTGGTGGGCGGTGGTGGCATGGGTCGGGTGGCTGGGCTAGGCGGGGCCACGTCCAGCGCCAGTTTCAACCGCTCATGATAATGCCCATCTTCTTCCATAAGATCCTCGTCGTCTAATAGATGCAGTTTACCTTCATTTTTGTATGTATTTTTCACCCTTTCATGGTCGCGTTTCTTGTGAATCTTTTTTTCCAACAATAAGCGCCGGTACCGGATACTGAACCGTGTCAAATCGGGTGATAGGCTAGACACCACGTTTTGATCGGCCAGTTGGCAATCCTGTGCTTGCTGTAAAAGGTTATCTCTTAACTGGATGATCTTGGATGCCTCTGTTTCCCAGTTGTATGAACCATTCGTCGTCGTCGCCATTCTAGTCGCCATGTGTTTTGAAGGGACAAAATGTTTGGCTGTTGGGAATAAAGTTTTTTTTTTTTTTTTTTTGCAACCGCGCTCGAAACACCGAGTTACCCGGCCTGCTGAAACATGCGGCTGAAACGTATTGAGAGCCAATGGTCTTGTCACAGGGTATAAGATTATAATTGGTGACATTATAACGTTATCATAAAATTCGAGCATCCCCTGCGGATGACAGGTTTCCACCGGTCAGCATTTGAACGGCTTCAAGTAATTAAAGTCTTATCACTTTCTATAGGTACCACGCGCACACGGGCCCGGGGATCTCGACAACGCTGGGGCGGCCGGAATCGTCTCTATATAGCTATAGCTAGCCGTACAAGCTTACATACGCAAGTCTCATAATTAAGGATATATAAGCCTTATATGCACGGATATGCCTATATATATATTTTTTGCAAGCGGGGCTGGGCTGGTAAGGCACCATTTATAAACTTACTCCAAGACATGGGATGCGCGCAAAATGGGGGCGGGGGGCCGTGGGCCTAGGTATTAAAAAGCCAATTTTCGGGCACATGTGGGGTAAGATGCACGTCTCGTAAAAAACAGAAAAAAATTGCAACATGTTCATTTAAATGCAATCGTTCATACTCTGACTCTCTCGATCAGGGATATCCGGCGAGTGCCTGCGCTGTTAGCCAGATAGGGCAACACTATAAAAGACCTTGGAAAAAAAGAAAAAGAAATAAAGAATTCTCAATAGCGTGAATTGAGGGGTTACAGCGCTCTTTTTTCCCTCTCAATACCGGTCACTCGGTTATCCTTGCTTAAGATTTATACATCAACAATGTGATATAAATACAAACGTTCCCCCCGAAATCTTAATAAAAAGGAAAGCTATCTAATTTTTTATTATTTTTTATTCTCCCTTTCTCCTCCGTCTATTAAAACGAAATATGGGGGTCGGCAGTCGAGACGAGCAGATTTCTGTAGTCAGAAGTTCCCAGGAACAAATGGAATACAGCCAAGATGAGGATCAACAAGATACAAAGACCACCACCGCTCCGGGGGGCAGGGTCTATTCACGCAAGCCAAGCGATATGTTCGCCATTATCTGTGCAGGGTTTGCCCTGGTTAGTGACGGGTACCAAAACAACATCATGACAATGCTGAACTTAGTGTTTACAGAAGAGTACCCTGATGTGTATGATAGCACAGTCAAAACTAGAGTGTCCAATGCCTTACTAGTAGGGGCGATTGTAGGACAGTTGTTTGTTGGGTTGACATGTGATAGAATGGGGCGGAAAATTTCCCTAACATTTACTACTATGCTAATCGTGGTCGGGTCGATTTTGTGTACCGCCGCACATGGTGTCACAACTCTTGGCATGTTCTGGATGATCATCATATCTAGAGGCATCACTGGTGTCGGTGTGGGAGGTGAATACCCAGCATCATCAACAACAGCATCGGAAAGTGCTAATGAGGTCACCAAACGCCGAGGTTTCGCTTTCTGTATGGTGACACAACTACCGTTAGCACTAGGTGGTCCGTTTGGGCTGATTGTATTTTTGATCGTGTGGAGTGCAGCGAATGGGACAGAAAATCTATCAACCGTTTGGCGTGTGTGCTTTGGTGTCGGTGCAATCTGGCCATTGACTGTGTTTTATTTCCGGATCAAAATGGCCATGTCTCGGTTGTTCAAGAAGAGTGCGATTCGGAAGGATTTTCCATATTGGTTGGCAATCAAGTTTTACAAGAAACGGTTGTTTGGCACATGTGCCGCATGGTTCTTGTACGATTTTGTCACCTTCCCTAATGGTATCTTCTCTGGTACTATTCTCAACGGGCTGTTCGGCGATGGGGCTACCATTAAACAAACTGCCGAGTGGCAACTGCTTTTGGGGGTTATTGCGCTGCCAGGTGTGCCGCTTGGTGCGTGGCTCACCGATCGCATCGGTCGAAAGTATACCATGATGATTGGGTTCACCGGCTATATCGTCTTTGGTCTGATTATTGGCTGTGCGTTTGATCAAATGAGCAACATTATCCCCCTATTCATCATCTTTTATGGTTTGATGAACTGCATGGGCAATATGGGTCCTGGTAACTGTATGGGGCTGGTAGCTTCCGAATCGTTTGGTAGCGCTACCCGAGGTTTGTTTTATGGTTTCTCTGCTGCCGTTGGTAAAGCAGGAGCTGCTATCGGCACCCAGGTTTTCACTCCTATCCAAGACAACCTTGGCAAGAGATGGACGTTTATCGTCGCAGCTATTATCGGGTTGCTAGGTGTTCTTGTGACTTATTTCTTTATTCCACATTTAATGGAAGATGACTTGATATATGAAGATGATCGGTTCAACAAATACTTGCGTGATAACGGATGGCACGGGAAGATTGGTGAGGGAGATGACAATGTCGACGAGGAAGCGGTTATTGTCAGCGAAAATGCAGAGGACTCTGCATCATCCACATCAAAAAAGAATGTTGCTGATAGCAAGGTACAGAAACTACCCAGCGAGTAACTATTGTAGTGTTGTATTATATATAGTGGGGATGGTAATTTTATGTTTTATGTTTCTTCTCTTTTTCTTTTTCTATTTGGTTCTGTCAACAATACAATATATAGAATACAGCATCTAGAAGGTTAGGGCCCCGATTTCGGCTCTGGTAACGTCGGAGCTTGCGCTCGCCGCGCTTGAACTACCCGGGGGAGACTGAGTCTCTACCTGGCACAGGCTTCTACTATCCTCAGCTGCCACTATATGAGAATGTGCATGCGATACTTACTTTGTATCACTTTTGGTGAAACTCGATCACCGCTTCAACCCCCTTTTCATTGATCAGCCCACACCTTCGTCATGTCCGGATATGGCCAAGTCGCTCGACACTACCCCCAGGTTGTCTCGGTCTGTTGTTCCTGGTTTCCTGTGTGATTTCGCACTATTATCCTTTCTGCTAGTTAGCCCTGATTTCCGCTCAAGAGGGTCGAAACTCGCGTTTGCCATTCTCGGAATGCCTGGGGAGGGGGGGGGGGGGGGGTTGGCCGAGAAACGCGGAGGAAAAGCTTTGAGGCGATAAAAACCTTCTCGTTCCCGTTTTTTAAGGCTACCTTGCACAGGCGTCCCCGCATTGGGATCCAAATCCTAGTGCCCGGCTCGAGAGCTCTGCAAAGGGGTCGTTGGCTTCGTTATTGGGCTATAGTACGATCCCGCCGCGCATTGTGCGGCGGCTCAGCCGTGCGGCTCGTGACGAGTCCATTTGAACTAGATACATCACATTTCATCCCGGTCTCGTGGCTTAGTTGGCTAAAGCGCACGACTGTTAATCGTGAGATCGCAAGTTCGAGCCTTGCCGAGACCGTGTTAGCTGTCCAACTGATTCGATCAGTGGATTTTCCTTACTTTTTTGTTGATTCAACTTGGAAGGCCAGTTTTTTTTGGGCTCTGGTGTGTGTGTGTGTGCTGATACAATATGTATCGAAATTTGCTTGGTGAAAAGCGTTCAAAAATAGTGTCAGCGAACTTGAAAATGTGACCAGATTTCAAGAACATACGGATGCAATCAATGGCTGTATAATAATAACGCAATATATTTTTTTAACCCAATAGACTATTTATAATTGAATTAGAAAGTGACAATCATCTACTTTTTCTTTGTTTGGTCAGGCGTGAGGGACAATTCTCAATGCCATACACTTTCTATCAAGACAATGCGCGTACACTGGTTTACCATGTGCCCGATAAGCTCAACTGACAACCTAATAAACCTCAAAAAGAGCATAGCGGCTCGAGCTGACATACACCTCCCCCTTCTAGCCTCTCAACATTGTTTAAAAATCACTTCATTACCTTGCGCGTGTACTTTGTAGACACTAGTTGCGGTTGCTTGATCTGCGGTAGGTCACGGTCGTCGTTGGCTTCCCCAGATTGACGTGAGCTGTATTGCAAAACTCGTTGTTTGATGACATCATGCTCAGCACGTCGACGCGCTTGTTCTTCAGCGACGCTTTGAACAAACTTGGAGTCACTTGGAATAGATAATGCAGTAGCTTGTTGTTTAGCACCCTTCTTGGTGATCAGTGTGTACGCAGTCTTGTTCAAACTGCCACCGTTACCGTTGGTGTTGGTGTTGCCACCCGTCGTCATATCCACAACCTCGTGTGCGCCCTTGAGCACGGTTCTAGATGGCAAAGGCTCGTCAAACACTTTGACTACTTGGGCGCGGTCTGGCTTGTTAACACGATCAACCATCAACTGCTTGAAATCACGTTCAAACTCAGCAGACGCTTTCATGTCTTCTTTTCGGGCATGAACACGCTTGGCTTCCAAGTTCTTGATTCGTGCCTTTTCTTCACGCTCCAATCGCTCTTCTTCAGTCTCTTCCGCTTCCTTATCATCGTAGATTGGCTCTTCTACAGTCTCATCCTCGCTATCATCAACTGGCGTGCCGTTGGCTCGGGCAATAGTCTTGTTCAAACCAGCAGCGGCAGCCTTGGCAGTCTTGTGCAACTTCATCTTTGGTCGAATCAGGTTAAACACATCATGGATCTGGAATTGCACATCCATAGACAACGTCTCCTTGCAAAACATGTAGTACTGAAAAAACGCCAAAAACAAGTCCAACTTCCCGTCTTCACCATCCAGTCGATTAGCCACTTGAGGGTGTTCTAGAATAGTACAAATCAGGCGGATTCGGAAATACTCATTTGGGGGGTCCAATGTTGATTGACTGCCAACCTTTGGCGTGCCACCAGGGTGACCAAACGTGATGAAGGAGTACAAGGTTTCATAAACCAAATTCCGAGAAATCAAACCCAGTGCGTAAAGCTCACTCAAGAATTTGACCTGGGAAACTCGCTGCTGATTAAACGAAAAGGAGGAGACTTCCAACCCGACCCGTATCCCTTCCAACAGCGAATCAACCACATGGTCCAAAAGCCATGGGTGATATTCTCGGATATTTAGAAGGAACCATGCCATTAATGGCACGTTTGAGTACCGAACCTTGTGGATCTTGCAAAACACCTTCTTGATCGCTTTGATTGTATCTGGGTCGGTCCAGTCCACGCGACGCAGCTGAGACAGTGCGGCTTTTGCCGAATCCTTGTTCAAATCGACATAAATTAAGTGACGAATATAATGCTCAATTACCGGTCGCTCCTTTTGACGCGCCATGACTTGTGCATCGGGGTCTGGTCGCACATACGCCAAGGCCCCATCAATGACAGACTTTTGGTCAATAGTCAAGTATTTGCCCGCTTTTTGCTTGTCCAGCACGAGCAGCATCTTGGTCATTAGCACGTTGGTCTCTGGGTTTCGTAGCAAGTATCGACCACATCCTTCCAGCAAACTGGCGATTGGTTGAATATTGCTACCGTCCATTCGCTCAGTCATCATTTTGAACTTGTTGAAAATAATATGCTTTGGTAAGAGCCCAAACTTGGTCAGTTCGGAAATATACCGAACGTTAAAGATTCGTCTAGAAAACAAAGCGCCAATCTTTCGCTTCTTTTGCAGGTACCGGAAAAATTCGTCCAAGTAGTTGATAACCCCTTGGGTGATTTCTGGACAGATTGGGTTCAAGGTGGCAATGAATCGGGTATAAAATGGCAGCTTGTATTCTTCCGCAATCGGCACAGCAGTTAGAAACTTCAAAACTCGGTTGCGGGAAGCCTTGTTGTTAAGTTGCAAAAACTCTCGAGCACAATCGTCCACGACTTCTCGTGAAGTCTGGGCGCTGAGTTTCAGCAACAATGCTTGCATTTGTTGTCCAGCCGATTCCTCTTCTGATAGCTCCTCCTGTTGTTGATTCTGTTGTAGCAACTCTTCTTGAGGTTCTTCTTCTTCTTCGCCCTCGAACGGAGTAGAAGACTCGGACTTTTGCCCTTCTTCTCGGTCGCTGTCCATCAGTTCATCCAATTCTTTCATGATAGCTTGGTCTTCTGCGTTTTCTTCCTCATCACTGTCATAACTTTTTTCATCCTCGCCTTTCTTTTCCTTTTCCGCCTTGTTGTCTTCTTGTTCTTCAGCATTGTCATCTTCGGTCCGCTTTACATCCTCTTCTTCCTTCTCGCTGGTCGAGGTAAATACTTTCAAGTCTGGCAAGTCTTCATAAAACTTTCGCTGCTCGTCATCGTCCCAAATACCTGAGTCGCTGGCTTGGAAAACAGTGCCACCTCGTCGAACCAGCACTTCTTCAGCAGTTTCATTGGTCAATCGCAGTTCTGGCATTTCTAGACCCAAATAATCGCTTAAGGTTCGACAGTTGTTAGTCATATCCTCGGCAGTCTTGTACATGTCGTCGTATTGCACTTTTCGCTCGTCTAGAATCTTACCGGTTCGGATAAACGCATCTTCATTTCGTCGTTCCAGTCGTCGGATCCACTTGGCCACATCAACAACCCGGTTTTGCATCGCTTTGGTATACGCCAAAAACAATGCACGGAAATTGTCTTGAGCTTGTTTAGGAACCACAACTGCATCGGTGGTAGCAGTAGTGGTACTACCTCCTTCTTGCTTCTTGATACCAACCAGAACCGAACCATAATTCTTTAGCAGCATTACCGCAATCGAGCTTGTTGAAAAGTACTCCTTGTCAAAGTCAAATACTTCCTTCAGCGCTGCTAATGGCGGCGGTAAGACGCTACCGTTTGGAGTTTTTCGCATGGCATAGTCTGGGACACTAACCATAGCGCCGCTCAGGGCGTCAGAGGTGAATCGGAAAACCCCAACCATCCATAGCTCGATCAACACCCGCAAGACAATTTTGTGTCTATCAGTTCGAGCCACTGCTTCTTTTTGTTGCGCGTCTTTAGTCAGCTGCGCCAAAGATCGCGGGTCTGGATTGCTGATACCAGCCAAAAAGTTTGCCAGCAAAGCACCCGAGAAGCGTACGCCGAACCGTTGATGAAGTGCTGAGGCTACCTCCACGCCAGTGAAAAGATCAGCAGGCGTTTTAAACTTGGTTAGACCTTCTGTGAAATCGGCGACAATCTCGCTCATGTACTTTTCCAATGATAATGTCGACACTTCCTTGAGAAGTGTTCCTTGCTGATCCTCGGTCATACCAACACGGCATCGCTTGATAAACCCAGTGTTTTTCTTTAAACTAGTGTCTAAATTCGTTGCCACTGGAAATACGTCTGTAGTTTTTTTTTTTTTTTTTTTGTTAGAGAAGGGGAAGTTCACGTTTTCACTCACGACACATACCTGTAGCGCCGTCCCAGATCGATAGATTCAAGTCTTTCAACTCCCGTCGCCGGTCATTGCGAGTGTTTTTTACACCTGATTTTGATGACTGCTGGTCCATGGTTAGTACCTTTTCCTTCTCGTTAAAATTTTATATATATAAGACGCACCTCCATTGAGTTGTCATTTGACTGTGCGGAACAGAAAAAAAAAGTTTTTGACGTCAATCAATTGGGAAGAAAGGATTTACAACTGGGGGGAGTGGGACGGCCGGGAAAAAAAATAAAAATAAAAAAAAAAAAAATTCCACACACACACACGCGCACAAATTTCACCATGGAGAATGACCTGGAAAAGGAGGTGGAGCTGCTCCATCTGGTTTATTATAGAAGCAAGAATCAGTTTAAAGGAACTATATGGTGGAAACAATTTGCCATGCTCCACCGATATTGTATTAAATACGTGCAAACAAGGGACCAGAAAGTGGCTGATTTCATCACAAAAAAGCTCGCGCCGACAGCTTATCGTGCGTTCAACGGGGTGGTTGCGCAGGGCCAGTTCATCACACTAGGGTTTACTCTACTGGGGCTGTTGGCAAGGATCAATGGTTTATTAACCCCTCAGAAAGAAGAAGTGGTAGTACAACCCGTCACAACAACTGTTGACATGGGCCAAAAAGTGTCTCGAGACGCGATCAAAAAGCGCACCATTGAAAGCGTCAAAACTGAGATTGACGACAAACCAAAACCAAAAAAGAAAAAGAAGAAAAAGACTGCAATCGACGACATTTTTGGCTTTTAGTAGTTGTTGTCCCCTCCAAGTTTGACCTTGATTGAGTCAATTTCCAGCTGCAGTTCGGTCATGTTTTGTTCCAGCGGTGCCAGCTCGTCGTACTTTCGCCGCGATTTGGCATCTTGTGCCATCTGCGAGATCATTTGTTTTTGCTCTTGCATAACAGAAAGCTGTTGCTCAAGCTCTTGTTGGTCCTGTATGCTGCTAGTCTGCTGCTGTGAAAGCTGGGATTTAGGTGCTGGCGCACGTTTCAGCACCTTTGGCACTGCCTTCAACGGCAACAAGTTGTCTTGCAAAAACTGCGCGCCAACCGAGTAGATTTGTTTCTGTAGCCGCTTCTCAGTGTCGGTATCTGATTTTATGGCCAGTAGCTTTCGGGTTAGAGACTCGTATTGGAAGAAGTGCTCGAGTAGTTTTTTGCGGATCGCCGACGCCTCACATAATGTGTCATGCGGCGGCGGGTTATCGGGATCGTTGATGTGCTGCAACATGACTTGGAATTTGGGTAGCGCCATTTCAATGCTCTTGCGTAGTCTGTTCATGGTATCATAAACGCGCAGCACTTCTGGTTTGGCTCCGTTCATCTCGAGGTCAAAATTTTTGCGGGCAAAGATTGTGTTTTTGCAGGTTTGGCACATTCGGATCGACAAATCGCTAGTACTAGGTACTTTGGCCACGCCCTTTTCCAGTTTTTCAGATAGTATGCTCAATTGTACATTTTTGGAACATTCAGTGGCCACGTCCGCGCACACTACAAACCCGCAGATCCGGCAGTGGTGTTTACGCAGTGTATATCCAAACCGCTGCGTACATATCCGGCACGTTGACACGTCTCCATCTTCTTCCCATTTGGCTACTGATCTCTCAGCTTTGCGGCGATGCTGGATCCTAGTATAGTTTAGTAACCCCGAATCGTCGCAAAACGGCCGTAAGGTTTCTAGTAACTTGACTAACCGTTTCTCCAGTCGATTAACGTCCAATTCTCGAACATCAATATGGTGTTGGCGAGTTTTTGCAAACTCGTCAAATATGCTAGTGCTAGTGCCCGAATGGTCATTATAACCTTTTCTAGACTTGAAACAAGTCTCGCAGACTCTGCACCATACCCCATCGGGGCTGTGTTTGGCAAGCTTGGATAGCTTAATTTGGTATTTTGTATGCATATTACAAAAGAGTTTCCCGCATTGACGGCAGTTGACGCACCCATTTCTTGCATTTAGAGGCAAGTCGCACAAAATATCGCTGCACCGGTCCATCATGCTTGGCTTTTCCCAGTGTTTTTTGGTGACTTGTTCCGCGATTGGAGTAGCCGGCCGCTTAGTTGGAGTCGTTATTGTCGAAGATGGCGCTGAGTCGTTGGGCTCTTCCTGATCAAATAGGTCGAATTTGGAGAAGCCGTTTTGAAATACAGTGGTCATTGACTGCAATTGCTTGGCCTTTTCCACCTTCTTCTTGAACCAAGTCTTGATCTCGTCGTTTTCTACCTTGCTGACAGATTCGGAATGGACGTCGTCCAAGTGTCTGTTCAGTTGTAGCAGCGTCACCATTGATTCGTCGCAGATTGGACAGTTCATGGCTGTCGTGGCTGTTTCATCCGAAGTGCTGGAGGAGATTGACTCCATGCTCTGCATGCTATCTGACGGGGACTGCACTCTGGAGGGAGTGATAGCCGCTGACTTTTTGGGCGAGACAGGCACGCTTTTCCCAAACACCCTGCCGGCTGGCGTTGGTGTATCCATATTTGTTTTTGTCTAAAGTGTGTGTGCTGTAATATATAAAAAAAAAAAGTGGCCGCGCCGTTTTTGGCTTCTATCAGATCTCCACATAAAAAACACACACACGAAAAACAATTTTTCCTCTTTCCCCCGGTTGGGATTAATCCTTTTTTTTTTTTTTTTTTTCCTTTCTATTTATTCCTTTCCTTCTTCCCGACTGCTACATGCTTATCACGCGTTTATCGTAAAACTTGAAACCTAGAAAACTGAAGATGGTGCTTGCCTATGGTGACTTGGCATATTTTGACGATCTGCTAGTGGATTGTCTGATAGACCGGATGTATTATTGGGGCGAGATTCGCAAGGTACGCGACTACAAACCGGTGAGAGGCATCCCTCGAGACGAGCTCGTCAAGATTGTGCGGCAAGGGATCATCCAAAACGAGTTTAGTGTGGGCAAAGCTATTGAAAAGTTTGCCTCACTCTCCTCGGTCAAGACATTTTTACGACGGTTTCGCGACGAGACGACAAGGCTGGAATTTGACCGTCACGTGAGGCGATACCTTAATATTTATACTCTAGACTGCGGGTTTGGAATAGAGGTGACTGACCGGTACATGAAACGGTCGAATAGCAAGGAGGCGTGTGTTATTTCTCGCAAAACGTTTGGACCAGACGAGCAGGTCAAGTATCTGGTGGGGTATTTGTCAACTTTAAGCGACGAGGAAGAGGACGAGTTGAAAAAGGGCCAAGACTTTTCCATTATAAACTCTACTCGACGAGGCGCCAACTGTATGATGCTGGGCCCGGCTCGGTTCGTAAACCACGACTGCCAGGCCAATGCACGATTCGTGTCAAACAGCAAGTGCATGTTTATTTATTCCAAACGACGTATCGAAATTGGCGAGGAGATTACGGTTGAATACTCGCCTGATTACTTTGGCAAAAAGAATCGCGAGTGTTTGTGTTTGACGTGTGAAAAGTTGGGAGTGAACGGATTTGGAAGTGCGACATATGTGGTTGAAAGTGGCAATGAGGACGACGATTCAGATTCAAACTCTGATAGTGATCGGGATAGTTCAACCTCAAAGTTCTCATTGATTGACACGCCAACGACCTCTATCGAACCAGAACAAAGTGCCCCCAGTAGTGGCCGAGCAAGCGAACGGGGCAGTGAAGAGCCAGAGCAGGCCAAACGTGGCCTACGACCGAGAAAGAGTCTAGTAAAAAATATACCCCAACAGACTAAACTGTCAAAATCGGCGGTTTTGAAAAAGCTAAAGGTGTTTCAGAAAACATATGATTCGGAGCCTTTCCAGGAAGATGCTGAAGGAGTACGGGGATGTATAAATTGTTTGGTGCCGTTTATCGACCCAGAAGAAGATGACTTAACCTTGGCCCACAAGGTACGAAACTACTGCCCTCGGTGCTTCCGGCACGCCAAATTGTACAACTCGTACTGGCCAAACATTACCGAAGAAGATGAACCAATCGAGCTGTATCGAGAGGTGGACTCGACAGGCGATGAAGATGAAAAAAGTGATAGCGAGGATGAGGATGAGGATGTGGATGATGGAGAAGCAAGACCGCGAAAGATTCGACGAATGGTTCAATCAGTCTCCAAAACCTTTTCAACACGCTTAAAACCGCGCCTCAAACCAGGCCCTAAACATGGCTCCAAACTCAACAAACTCCCCAAACCAGTTGCGATTGCCAAGTCGCAGTGGGCGTCAGCAGTTCCCGAAGAGACACATGATGTAAAGACCGCGCCACGACGAATGAGCGCTTGGATGTTGAAACGGATAGTCGATGTGGACCATAGCATTGACCCCAAACGACTGCGGCGATCACGAAGCATGCCTTTTGCCCCACCAGCGCGGCAATCACCTAGACTGGCAAGCAGACGATCATCAATTGCCCGTTCATAAAAGAAAAAAAAAAAAAAAGGAGGGCATTGAACGATTCATAAATCTCGTAAAACATACACATTAATTTATTACACTTTCTATCAATCCGAAGATCTAGTTGGCTGATGGCCAGTTGGCATAGTTGTCGAGCCCGCCATGTGTCCAGCTAGGGTGACGCATGCTCCTGAGACGGAGTAAAGTAGTTTGCAATGCTGTCACCAAGATGGCCCAACACGTTGATACTACCCGAGTTTTGGTTTGCGCATCCCGAAACTTCCACAGCTGATAATAGGGTATCCAAGGCAGCTGAGTGAGTTTGGGGGGTAATGCCAGTGACTGGGCCGCTCCAAGACAAACCGAATTGGTTGTCCTTGTTTCGGCCATGGTTCCAAATGCTATCGGCATTGTCTAGGATGGCCTTTTTGTATCGATCTTCTGGGCTGTACTGATGCAAGACCGACAAATCACGCATGAAAATGCCCTTGAATTGAGACAAATCACCGTCCTTCCAGTTATCAGGCTCGCCCATATCGTGAATAATGCCATTCTTGTCTCCTAGCTTCTTTAGGGCCGCATCTGCAATCTTCTTGGCCAGGGTGATATGCTCACTGTTTTTCTCAAGCTTGTCAAGTTCCACCAAGCCAGCTAAGATGACACCTTGATTATATGACCAAATCGGGCCACCATTGTTCTTGCAGGTGTCTCTATCTAGGCCGTCGTTGATACTGTTGTGGCTGTTGATCAAGCCAGATTTTTTGAACCACTCCAGCTCCTTCTTGGCCCAGTTGAGGTAGAAATCACGCTTACCCTTGACCCGTTGAGCCAGCAGAGCGCTTAATTGCAGGAATTGCTCGTTTGTGATTGCATTCTTGCCTGAACCATCGGACGTCCAGTACAGACCACCGTTACACTTGTCGTCCCAGGTATCTCGCATATATTTGTGTTCAAACTCTGCCGCCTTTAAGTATTCAGCATTGCCGACAAGATCATAAGCACGAATCCATGCAAACCCCCACCAGGCATTATCATCTTGAAATTCACGCTTGAATCCACCGTCGATTGCTGGTGTTGGGTATGTGCTTTTGAGCTTGTCAATGTCCTCATTTTGGTCGTGCAGTTTGAGACAATACTCTTGAGCCTTGAGAAACGTGTTTTGGAAAACGTCCTTATCAAGCTGCAATAACTGGCTAGGGTTCAGCTGGCCATACTTTGCTACAATCTCAATCATGTTGGCATTGTTCCACCACCCGTTAAAGTTTTCCACATTATCCCCCCACTGACCACTGTCCTTGTGGTACATGCTCAACAGCACTAGGAGGCCGGTATCCGCTCGATCATTTACCTCCTTGCAGCTTGAACCAGACTTCGTGCGGCCGATTAGCTTTCCAGCGTCCTCCAAGGAATCGCTTCCAGAGCTAGATGCTGGTGCGGCTTGGGTAAACGCCGCAGCAGCGGCGGCTGCAGCTAAATGTGTCAGTTTCATTGTAGGGTTTTTTTTTTTTTTTTTTTTTTTTGGTTGTTGTTTGTAGTTGTTTAATATATAGAGAATATTTAGTAAGGCAAATTACCAGTCTTTTATACTAATGATAGGCACGCATCTCATTGCAATAATATTATAATTGTAATCATCATAAATAAATAAAAACCTGACATTGCCATATGCCCGGTTCTAGCTATAGCTAGACTATAGCTGACCCCGGCCCAGTTGAGCAGCGCTAGCGCTGCATGCCCGGGGCTAGTTAACAATTGGGAGCGCGATTTAAATCAATTGGTAAACCAACGATCGTGCCGATCTACTGGGATTTCGCTTGATAAACAAAATTTAAGCCTACATGCATGTACATGTCTGCATCGCCTCCTCCCTGTAAATCTCAGACGTGCGCATGCACCGCGCTGCTGGCTGCCATGGCAAGAATTCAAAACCTAATCATTTCAGCTCAATACGTAAGTACCGTATACTGTCCGGATATATGCTTGGGAAGTCACAGATTAACGAACGCGTATCAAAAAAAGAAGAAATATACTCGGATGGCATTCACATTCTCAGATGTTTCCTATTTAATTAATATATAAGTATATATATAAATAAATATAAGCTTGGCCGCCTAGGAATATTCATAATTGCAATCATGAGGCATATAACGTATATTTATATATATCTCGAGCTTTATAAGTAGCTAGCTAGCGATATATATATATATATTCTATCGTATACGTTATAATACTTAAGCTATAGCACTAGTAATTAAGTTGAATGATCGACAAGATATATATATATATATTTTTCTTAAGTTTCTTTTTTTTTTTTTTTTTTCATTTTTCTATATAGCGCATTTATATAATATATATATGTATACGCGTGCTCTTAGCGCGCTAGCTACACTTGTTCTACCATTTCGTATGCATGACGATTACCCCCGCTGCTGGTTTTAGCAGGGTACTCATACAAGCTGTAATAATCAACCTCCTGCCCGTTTAGGGCACCGTGACCTTCTTCATTAACATGGAGAATATTATAATCACCACGTGGGAACCAAAAGTCCATACAGTTGCGTCGTAGCCCGTAATCAGCGGGGTTTGTGGCTCTATTGCTGTGTCTTCTTGAGCTATTACCCAAGTCCTGAGCAGTACTAATGAACTGGTCAATGCCTAGCAACTTGAGAATGCTAGAATACCATTTCTTTTTGTTGTGATGGGCGAATGCTATTGATTCTCCGGCACGATTAGCAACCTCGCTCATATTGTTGTTGACGTGGTGATCGGCGGGCAATGAGGAAAAATCTTCCACGCCAACCGAGCCGTACCGATGCAGGTTAGACGCTTCGCTAGTGGTCAATGCACGTCCAATCTGCACGAGCTGTACAAAGGCCAAAATGAATACCCATGACAATTGTAACGAGTCCCAAATGACAAACTGGGTCGTGAACGAGTCATATGACAGAGCTCTGCACAACGTATCCGAAGCAATCGCACACTGGGACCCCTCCCTCAACTCTGGAAGCAGTGTCGCATAATAACCGAAATACAACCAATCCAGTACCGGCAACCCCATCATGACTGAAAGTACGTACACCACAAACATGCGGTGGTTACGTACCCCAACCACATTATTAACCCACGGACAGTAGTGGTCAAACCGAGCCACCACTCGCTTGTTCTGCTTGTCGTATTTAGACCGTAATGGTTTCCGCACATATGTTACAATGCAAAAGTTTTTAGTATCGTATTCCCCTCGATCAATCAAGTCCACAATGACTTGCCGTTGTTCTGTGATTCCAGATAGCTTTGGAATGTACCCTGGATCCATCAACATTGACCGGAAAAAGGTGTACATTACAGTGCTAAACAGCACTACAAATAGCAGATTCAGAAATGGAGCAGCGAATAAAGTGGTTGGCAGGATATTCAAAATATAACTCACAATTGTCCAAAAACAAGACCCGGCAAAAACACCAGACAGGAATGGACTTTGCATCAACAAGTGGTGTCCAGAGTAGACTTGAGTCAACACAAAGGCCTTTGACAGCTTGAGTGTGGCACCCACTTCAAGCAGCCCCAGCACTAGAGCAAAATACCAGTCCACCGTGGCGATTGTCTTGACAATGATCGGCAACAGCACAAACGGGACAAAAAACATGATCAAATCAACCTGCTTCTTGTTCAAGTGCCGGACTTTTGGTGCGCCATTGGGCAGTCGACCGGCTTGAGCCAATGCAGATTCCCAAGCCGGCACTGTATGCATTTCCTGGGCCATCTTTGCTGGAGTCTTGCCGTCATTGGTCTGCGAATAAATATCCGAACCTTCCTCAATCAGTCGCTTCATGGCCGTCGTGTTGCCCCTGACCATAGCCCAATGCAGCGGTGTGAACCCTTCTGTATCCTTGAGTTTGACATCTGCACCCCAGTTCAATAAAGCATCAACACTCAATGCGTCACCTTGATAGGCGGCCCAATGCAAGACCGTTCGACTCGAGGGATCGGTGAAATCGAGAGGCACCCCCTGATGCAACAAATAAATTACCAGCAACACGTTTGATGAGTGAACAGCTAGATGCAATGCATTGAATCCTTGTTTATCCGTTCGCAGCGGGTCCGCACCATGCTGGATCAGTAGATGGGCAATGTAGACAAGCCCGCTCCGGCTCGCCCAATGAAGTGGCGTAGCTTCCAGATGGCCACCCTTTGCATCTACTAAAGCCCCATTTTCAATCAAATACTTGCAAACAGTCAATCGATTGTTGATAGCAGCCCAATGCAGCGGTTTTGTGCCATCCTCATGCTCGTCCATAGCGGTGGCTTCGCCACTGGTGATCAAATCCTTGACACGTTGAAAATCGCCAGCTTGACACGCCTTGATCAGGTCGGAAAAGTCCTGGTCCGTTTGCTGTGGCGGCGGCGCTTCAATCTCGCCATTTGATGTGGTATCCGTCGTAGCAGCTTGCGACTGGCTTGCCTTTGATAAAATCTCTGGCGGCTGATCTTCACTCATCTCTCTCTCTCTCTCTTTTTTTTTTTTTTTTTTGGCGCGCTTGTCTTTAAATTTTGTTTGGGTGAATTAAATAGATGTGTTCTTTTTTTTTTTAATTTTTTTTTTAGTTATTGGGAGAATTCTTAAGGAAAAAAGAGCGTGAATTAGTCAAGATAAAAAAAATTACTTTGAGCTAGGATAATGATGTCATCACGATACTCAGCCGCATTACATTAGAAGCTATCTACTCGTTCAATATCAACTGGAAATTTCATGTCATTGTCAGTTCGAATCTTGTCCAGTACAGACATGACAACACGCATTTCTTCCCATGGCATCCGGTCGCTTTGGGTCTTGTCATCTCGTAAACATCGCGCGCATTCATCGGCTTCATAGTACATGCCCATACCACCTGGGATGGCGAATTCACGCTTATCCCCTTGCTCTGGCAAGTTCCCTTCTGCATCTTTAAAGTAGATTGTGAAAGATTCTGGACGATATGGAGCCCATTGGACTGAGATTTCGCCTAGATCGCCTTGGATCCGGCACACGTCGTGCTTTGGGGTCTCGGCACGGATCGAGGTGGTGGCAATGCACGACGTTCGGCTAGGTTCAAAAATCAGTGACATGTTGGTCGTCTCGTCGACATGGGTCAGCACGTTCTTGATCATTCCAGAGCTAACTTTAGGCTCGGTGAGCTTGTTTCGTGGATCATTATAAGCAATCATAAAGATCCAGGTCAATGCATACACACCAATATCCAACAGCGCACCCCCGCCCAAATCTGGGTTCAATAGACGATGCGCAGTCGAGCAATTGTCGACATCAAAGAATGATGAGCAGTCAGAAAGAACACGGTGGATATTTCCCAAAATCTTTTCTTCGTGTAGCAGCCGTTGCAGTTCAATACACAAGGGGAAGAACCGAGTCCAAACGGCCTCCATCAGGAACAAGCCCTTTTCCTTTGCAATTGCAATCAAATGGTTGGCTTGGGCTTCGTTGATAGTGAATGCTTTTTCGCACAAGACAGACTTTCCGGCGTTCAGTGCAAGCTTGCAGTTTTCATAATGCATGGAGTGAGGTGTCGCCACGTAGATAATGTCAACTTCTGGATGGTTGACCAGCTCTTCATACGTGCTAAAACATTCAACCTTGTATCCAACGCCCGAGGCCTGAACAAACTGCTCTGCTCGTTCAGCTGATGTTGACGATGCAACGGCAGTAATCTTGTGCTCAATGTCGTCAATCCCTCGAGTCTTTGGATCAATCAATAAGTCTCTGCAAAACTTGGTAGCAATTCCACCAGTAGCTAGGATACCCCATCGGCATGTAAAAGTCATTGTTGTTGAGAAAGTAGGTTTGAAAATTTTGAGGAGGACGAACAATGCGGGGAGTGTTGCATCGCTGTTGTTCAATGAAAAAGGCGCGCCCGGCAGCAGCTGGTGACGAAGAAAAAAATGGTGTGGTTTTTATTCACTCCGCGCTGCCTCCGATGGGTGCAACGGATTAAGAAAGCCCCGCCCGCGTTAATTATAAGGAGGAATTTGGAATTGGGAATTTGGGGGGTGTCAGCCGTGCACGGAAACTCAGGTGAGCAAAGCAAACTTCTAGCAGATTTGTTCCTAAGTTTCGCTCCAAGGGCGCGTTTGTTTTTACGCGTTGAGTTTAGTTACTTTACGGTTTGCTGTTGTAGTTTACCTGGTAAACGTGAATCAGCAAATCGTTTTTTGATTGGCATAGTACTCAACACGGTCCAAAAGGACATCAACGGTGATGTCCTCCAAACATTCCTGAGATTTGTCCAATTCTTGTCGAACATAGTGTTCAATGTATTGTGGGACACATCCCAAAACCATCTGGCGCATGCGTGTTTCGTAGTCAAACCCGTTCCAGTTCTCCATAGACTGTACCCACTCACGGAACTTTGGCATGTTGGCAAACCGCACGTTTTGGAAATGGTTGCCAACCTTTGCGATATTCTGGCAATACTGTCGGTGCTCCGCGTTCAGAGCCATGCACATTTGCTCAAGGTCGGTAATTTTGCCATTTTCAATGTGTCGGTGAGTTCTGGCGTACATTTCCCGGGAAAAGTTGTTGCAAGTGTTTAAACTCTGCCACTTTTCCTCCCATATACATAGCACGTCCACGAACAAATGCAAATGTGTGCGGTCCGTTTCTGGAAAGTCGTGGAGAATCAGCTCCACGCCCCGCTCGCAACGGGCTAGCGGGAAGCCATAATTATCGGCAATTCTGGAACCAATAGCTCGGTAGTCGGGGTTAAAGCTCACCCCATTATCTCGCTTTATGGGAACAACAAGCTTGTTATCCTCAAAATTGCATGCTTTTCCTTCTTGTTTGAACAGTGCTGGTTGAGGCTCGAAATTTGGCCCTTCCGGGGTTGGTTCTTGCTTCAATTGTGGGTAAGGAGGGGAGTCCATGTCAATATCCATATCCTCATTTTTAACTCCGCCCTTGTCGCTAGAACGGTATTCATCGCAAGTACCCAGCAGTCTTGATAGCATCCATATGCCATTCAAAATGTCGGTTCGATCCTGGGTGGTAGTAGGGGGGCGAGGGTCGTGCAAAAACTCGGCTGCGTTCGCCAAGCTTGCTGCCTTGGGTTCAGCTAGTGGGAATAGCTCGTCGGTTTTGGGCCTTGTGGCTATGCTCATTGTAGATGTGTGTAGATGTAGATGTGTGTGTAGATGTAGATGTGTGTGTATGTGTATGGTGAATCTCAGCTGAATTTCGTAGAGGTTGTTTGCCGTCCATTGCAAGCTTAGGAAAATCTTCTTTTATAGATATATATATAACATTGCTTTTTCAAAACTTTTTTTCTGCGGCCATGCATGCATGGCCACCGGTGGCGAACCGGATTTTTAATGCAAGAGGCCTAAAGAAGACGACAGCTCTAGATGTAAGCAGAACGTTAGCCTCACCATCACTGGCCAATCGGCATTCCGTGCTTACGCGCGCCTCACTCGTTCATCCAGCCGCTCTGGGCGGGCGACACTCGCAAAGCTCAAGACGATCACCAAAAAAGGTTAGCGTGAATTCCAATGCATGAGTGCCGTAGCACTAATGCACGACAACCTTGGGTGTATCATCCTCATTTTCATCCCTAGGCTGGTTCTGAACGGGTATCTTGCCATTTCCTCTTCTTTTTATTTCTTCATCCTTTTTCTTTTATGTTATTTTATGTTATTTTTTGATCATTTACTTTTCTCATTTCAAGAAATATAAATAGCCAAGTTATTTTCCTTCTCTATTTTAGTTCTTCATATCTATAGAAATTGTTTAATCTATTGAATTCCATTACGTTTTCACTCATAAACGCCTATTTCCAGTATTCAACTCGTTTGTCAATTGTTCTCTTCTCAAAGACTGATCTTCGAGCACATTTAGCTCATTCCAAGTTGCCACTTACTATATACCGATCTATCAGATCGACTGTAAAAAATATTAATTCGGAACGCGTGTATACGTACTCTACAGACGAGCCAGCTGATCGATCTTACATGCATATGTGCCTCTCATGCGGCTTACTCCCTCCCTATATAGTTTATAAGCTCATAATATATAAGGTTAATATTTCAATTAAGATCATATGAACATGTTTAGTGGTAATTAATGTCAGTCCAACTATCAGCAGTCAGTTTTGACGCGTGTTGCGTCGATGCTTTTTTGGCCAGTCATTAATTACTACCAGCCATCCAGCCGCTACACCAAACGGGACGAGCGTGGCGCTAATGCACGGCCAGCCTA
>JAJLUJ010000042.1:30565-46721 GCA_030564235.1 Blastobotrys elegans
CCTTGGTTTTTTATTCATTCCTTTTTGTTATTTATCATCTTTTTTTTTTTTTTTTTTTTTATTTATTTATTTTTTTTTTTTACCTATCCACTTTTTTTATTCAAGCATAAATAGCCAAGCTATTTCCCTTCTTTATTTTTGTCATACAATTATCTAACCTATTGGTATTTCATTAATAAATGACCCATTCTATCCAAAAGTGGATATTGCTAATGGACAAGTACCAGCTTGGTGTATTCCAACCTGGCACTTGCTATACTCATGCACCTTCATGCGTCCTTTTTGTGACACCTACTTTAAACTAGCCAATATACTTTTCAGCCCTTGTTTCACTTCATCATTCTTGCAGCTAGACAGCGCAGTATTGAGTTTCTTCTCGGCACCAGCAACTTTCCCTACAGCCGCTTTAAATCCATTAGTTTGAGCCACCTCTTCCAACGCAACCACGCTTCTCAACATCAAATCTTCATTGCCAGTGGTCAAACTCTGCACCAGTTTTTCCATCACCTTGTCGCGCTTGATAATAACTTCACCAGCTGGGCCCCAGCCAGCTAGAGTTGCCAAAGCGCCGGCGGCCGCTAGACAAGCGGCTCGGTCGTCTGTATCAGTCAACACTGCCAAAATATCCAGTCTTGTGTTTGCCGGCCCACTTCCATCCAAAAACTTTGCCGCGCAGTGAGGCGACTGTGACAAGTTGCATATCAGCTCGACACTAGCCCGCTGCACGAGCTCATTGTTTGATGTTAGCAAGACTTCAACCTTGGCAAATGCATCCCGGATAACAGCGCGACGGATTGTATCGTCCGGACTTGATGCAAGGTTTGTAAGCGCCAACAGCGCCTCAAAAGTGTCTAGTAACGACCCATTAGAATGTTCGCCCGCTAACTGCTCACATAACGGTTTGACCATCACCAACGGGGAGATTTTGTTGCTCAGCGCTAGAGCTGGGTCGACGGAGATGAGCGTCTTTGCCAGCGCGCTTGCCGCTATTGATTTAGACGCGTCGTCGATCGCAGGTACCGCTTGTTCAGATGGAGGGACAAGTAAATAGATTATAACCGCCAGGCCACCCTGTTTAGTCACTTCGGCACGGTGAGTCCGCTCGGTAACCATATTCCGCAGTAGAATCGCGGCAGTAGCACGACTAGACACGGTAAACCGCGGGCAATTCTTGGAGATGATGCTGACCACATTCTTGTCCATAATCTTCTTGCACCGTGCGGCTACCACCGCATTATCCTCCTTATCCGACTCCACATCAGCCTTCCCCGCGTAGTTTTTCAAATCCTTCATCTTTTGCTCCTCGGTAGAAACTTGGTTGGTGTATTCGGTCATATTTGAGAGAATACACAGCGAGCAATATACCCAGGGCGTCTGCTTGAGGTCATTTTCCAGGATCTGCGTGAGACGAGTAACCAACTTGGGTTTATCAATGATTCGTTTCTTGACTTTGGTTATTAGCGAGGTGTATGCCAATCCTTCCAGCGCCACGCCAAAATACTTTGGTTCGATATCTTCCGCAATGGACTGTTCAAACAGCTCGCTTAGCGACACAATCTCGCTCACGGTCTGATCTCGTTTCGTGTTGTCCGTCTCGCTGCTAGCTTTCGTCTTGATCCAGATGGACGCGGCGAGCAAGGCCACAGACTGCTTCTCAGACTTTAACGCCTCGGTCACCACCTGTTCAAAGTTGACAGCCACCTGAGCCCGGCATTCCTTACTTACGCACGAAGCCGATAACGCTTCCAACGCGGCAACGACCACCGCCTCGGATACCAGATGTGACTGGTTGAACTGCTGTTTCTGAATCTGCGGCAGGACAAATATCTGCTGTGCAATCCCCGCATTTACGTGGAAGAGGTTAGCCAGAGTGGAGAAGGCAGTGGCGAGGCTGTGCTTTGTATCTTCGAGGATCAAATCCTCCACCACCGATTGGAGAGTAGCCGCACTCGATTCGTAGTTCAGCTCGATGCATTTAGCTGTCGTCACAACAACCAGTGAGGTGATGGATGTAGACAACTCGTTGGAGTTGTACAGGGCTACTATACTCAAGATCCGCTCGCATAGCCCGCTTTCTAGCTTATCCTTCGTACTAGCCAGATATTTGATCACCACCCCAAACGCCTTTGACCCATTGTCGTACTGAGATGCTTTATAGCTCGCTCGTAGATGCTTCAGTGCGCAGTCCAGTGCACAAGTCTTGAACTCTGAAGACCCGTTGACTACAAACGATGCCAAGGCTTTCAGATCAGGGTCGCTGTGTTCGAGAAGTTTGTTGAACGTGGTTGAGGTGAAATTGGCCTCAAACTGTTTCGCCGGGATGGCAGAGACCAGCGAGGAAACATCATCCTGCTCCAACACACCATCAATTCTTTCAGCCTGTTTCTTCTCGTCTAGTTCTGACTCCAGCTCTTTTCGAAGCTCAGCTGCCGTGGTCATTTTTTTTTTTTTTTCTTTTCGAATTCAGTAGAGGGATTGAAAATAAAAATAAAAAAATAAAAAGATGGGCCTCGCAGGACGTTTAAAGCTCTGACATACCGACCGGGTAATTACGTGTCTCAACATGCTATTAAAAAAAATAAAGACAAGTCTACACAGTTATGAATAAATAATAATGAAGTGGTGCAGTGCTAATACACACACTATGCTCTTTTCCGCTTGGTCGTGGTATCCTTGAAATCCTTTTCCTTTCGTTCTTTCGAGCAGGAAGGGCAGTACCAAGTACCAGAAGGAGGAGCAGTGAGCCCCACACAATCGTAATGGAACCACTCGTATTGGCAGTCCGGGTTATCGCATGCGACCATGTTGCCAAACGAGACTTGCTGGCATGTACAGTATAGTGCCTCCTCCTCGTCGCCGAGAATGGTCTGTGGTTGAGGTTGACGCGCGTATGGGTTTTTGGCTCCCAGAGGCACAACAGCGGAGGATGTAGTAGCAGAGTTCAACGGCAGTGATGAAGATGCAGTGACGTCGGCGACTGAGCTTGTCTTTTGTCGTTTGGTTGGTCGTGGTGCTGAAGCTGCTTGCGGGGTAGCGCTTCGCGAGTTTGTTGCCGATGGGGCTGGTGAGTTTCTGGACACGGAGCTGACACGCGTTCGTGCCGTTGACGATGCTGTTATGGACGCTCGTGCGTCCGAGTCGTCGTCGATAATGCTTAGCAACCCGTCATTTTCCAGCTTTTTGATATCGTCGTTGAGCCGTTTCAGGTGCTTTGCAATAACGTATAAACCAGTGTTGGACAGGTCCATCTTGTTTTGTTGCAGCTGCATGGCCTTTTCAAACTCGGAACGGATTTTACCGTATAGCTGCTCTTCTTTTGGGTTGTCTGCCAACGACCCATGCGCTTTGATATACTTGTGGATCGAATTGTCGCGTTGCTGAATTCGTTTCCGAGACTCGTAGAATTTAATATCCCGATCCCCAATCTCTTCCAAGATGTGGGCAAGCTCGGCAGGCAAGTTGGCCAAGTCCGAGACGTATTGTTCCAGTACTGTTGCTGCGTCCATTTTTTTTTTTTTTTAAATATTTTTTGTTGGGCGAACAAGTGAACGATGGAAGAAGAAAAGGAGAAGATATTGGGATTGATTAATTGCAAGTGGCAAATTTCGTAGACTTGTGCGCGCGCCGGGTTGGGACATCCTTGCAAGTGACCCCACCAGCATCCACTTATTGTGTTAAATTTCTAATATTGACTTTGTATGCGATCGACACACATTTAGCTTAATTATAATTATAGGCCAACAGCTAGTTAACGTTAGCTCTATAGGCGTAAATTCGTTTAAGGCTTTATAAGAAAACTCACGTGTACAAAACCACAGCCCCCCCCCCCCCTGCCATGGGTCTCCTAAAAACAAGCTCTTCCTTAATATTCGCCTTTTGGACATCGCTGCAAGTTATAGCATGTCTCAAGTGGTGGAGCGCTGCGCTAGTAAAGACGCCAAACCCTAGTAATGGCCCTCTACCATAGCAAAGTAGACTGTCAATTGTTTTTTTTATACGATATAGTGAAGGTCTCTACTTCTGAACTAGTGTGAGCGTCATCTGAAACATCCCAGACACGCCCGGACAGTTATGTTTATATTTCGGTTTGATACTCCTCCGGAGGCCTCCAGATTTTTCTGGCTTATTTGAACACGTTTCGTGTTGATTGGATGTTTCAACCTTGCCAAGCGCTGGTCTAAGTTTACTATATGAACTGAACGGAATTCTTCGCGATGCCGGCCGCGCCCCGATTGTGTCTCGGGCCTTGGCCAGCCAGCCGCACAAGAAAAGGAAAGAAAACTTGGAAAAAATTGTTAGACTAACGTATACAATACAATTAATAAATACTTTGCTTATAATATCACAACACGATATATATCCCCTTTAGTAAGTCCCTGATTCTTGCTGAGAAACACCATGCCCAGAAGTAACCGCCTGGGGGTGTTGCTGAGGAGGTGGTACTTGACCACTCTTATATGTTTGTTCAGGAGGGGCAGGATAATGTTCTGCGCCCACCATTACTCCTCCTCCATGACCACCAGGAACAGGATTATGTGCCGCCTTTTTACGCAAAAACTCCTCCAACAGCATATAATTCCGCGAGTTTGACTTGTACACTGCCCCTGCGATATCACCCACTATCGGGACCAGCTGCAACCCGCAATCAATAATTACATTCAGCATCATTCGCGATTTCAACGAGGCTGGAATGCCCCCGTCGACTTGTTCGGCCAGTTCGACAACGCAGTAACCGAGATATGTGTTGACAATGTCTCCTGCAACCGGGACCAACCCAATCAAAGCAGTCCACCCAATTCGAAACCCACACAAAGAAAACAACAAGTCATAGAACCATGCCCGTCTCCGCACCTTTTTCAAAATCTTTTCGTCATGTTTGGAAATCCCCTGTGGGAGTTGCCGCTTGATCTTTTTGTAGCTCTTTTTACCCTTGTCATTGTTCTTATCACCTTCGACTTCGATCTGGAGAGGAAAACAGGAGTTAGCACGCGTATAATCTCAAAAAAAAAAAAAAATTCTCAAAAAAAAAAGAAACATACGTATTGGTAGTAAGGGTCTTCAGCCGCGATGGTATTGGCTACTTTGTCCGATACAAACTTTTTTCCAACGTATCCTGCTAATTTTGACATGTCTTGTTTTTTTGTGGATGTAAGAACAAGAGGAAAATACAAAACCTGTTTTTTTTTTTTTTTTTTTGAAAGTCCCAACTAAATGCCTCAAATGGCTTGCTAGCATAGCCACTCGTATGCTTTACACCGGTTTTTAACAATTTTTTTGATTCATTTTTTATAATTTACTTGCTAGTCTTTGAACTAATTCACCATTCACCGCTTAACCGAGTTTGGTTGAGTCGGTAGAGGTGGCGATGCTGCAGTGCCCTGGTTCACATTTCCGTCTTGCCCAGCTGCCACCACGGCAGGGTCAGTTATAGCCTTTGCATTTGGGCTTCCGCTACCAATTGCAGCAGCTGCTTTATCTTCATCGATTCGGGACTGGTACACAGCCGGCGGAGTAGGCATGCCTGGGTGGTTCTCAATCAGTCGCGACTGTAACGCCAGAATATAGTTCCGCAGCTGCAAGTTTTCCTGCCGCAGCGCATCCATAGTTTCCTTAGCCTGTTCCAGCTCCTTGACCTGGTTTTCCAAGTCCTTAATGTAGACCTCCTTGCGCTGACGAAACGCTCGCTGCGCAGCTCGGTTTTGAGCCGCTCGTTTTGACGACGAAAGTTGGCGAGACCTGCCCGGGTTAACATTCGTTTTTGGCCGACCATCCTCGTCCTCACCGCCATCATCCTCACCCTCACCATCATCTGGCGGAGAATATTCGTTCTCGTTTTGTTGTTGTTGCTGCTGTTGTTGTTGCTGCTGCTGTTGTTGTTGTTGTTGTTGTTGTTGTTGTTGTTGTTGTTGTTGTTTATTGTTTCCTGGCGCGGTAGGCCCGCCTGGGCTCACCATCAGGTTCTCGTCGGCAACCGACCTTGCCGCCACATGCACGTTGTCAAATCCTTCATGTTGCTGAAACTGCGGGTCTATAGTGCTTGCATCTGTCTCAAGCTTGTGCTCTTGTGTGGGCCACCCGTATTGTGCGTTTGGTTCCATGTTATATATATATATATATATGCTGCTTAGTCAGTATGGGTCAGAAAAGCGGCGCACTTTTTTTTTGGACTAGTAAAAAAAAAAAAAAAAAAAAAAAGTTGGCGAGATGTCAGCAAAAGACCTTGTGTGGTTTATAATGTAGTCCTTATAATAAGAAGCGGAGTAAGAAAGAGAGAAAGGGAAGAAAACCTGCGCCCTTTGTTGTTGAATTTTTTTATTTTTTTTTTTTTTTTTTCTCGTAGCGGTGGCGACTTTTATCGTATCCAATGAAAACAAGAAGAAAAAAATAAATTAATTCCGCTTCGTATTGAAGATGGTTGATAATTATTCAGAAAAAGACCTGTCGTAAGACTGGAGGGGGTTGGTTTGTGGGTTGTTGATATTTAATTCTTGTGATTAATATCGGTTTCGTGAGATTTGTGTGTCGCCTATTATCAAACGGAAATAACTAATCGTCGTGGTAGGTAATGACTAATGGGTTTTTGTGATTATGTCAAGAAGAAAGGAGGGCAAAGAGCTTAGGTAAGTTTTGGGTTGAGGAGTTTTTTTTTTTTTTTTTTTTTTTGCTCCCAACAGCGTCGACAAGTCACGTGAGAGTTGATTCGCGCGCGCGTCCAATCTTCAAAAAGTTGATCCCAAACACAAGAAGGAAGAAAAGAAAAAAAAAAAAAAAAAACGCGAAATCATGAAGCGACAATTCGAAGACGATGAGGGTGAGGGTGGTGGCGTATCTCAACAGCAACAAGGGGAACAAAGGGGAGGATCCGCTGCAAGTAATAACAACGCGCTGAACAGTGGAGGCAAACGACAGGTCTGTCATGGAGTAGACGCGTACTTGAAATCGCAAACGATGCAGAAACTGTACCAAGCGCAGATAGACCTGGCGAAAGGAAAGATACACACCCCCGAACGCCATTACGACGATGTCATGTGTGTGGACTGCGACCGTAAAACGTATGAGTTGGAGGCTTGTGCTAACTGCGATCGCCACGTCTGCCGATATTGCTCCATGCAACGAGGTGACATTACGCAATGTCTTTCTTGCCTATAAAAGAACATGTTGTTTTGAGTGCGTGTGTGTGCATTGTTCTATAAACTGATTTGTCTCTTTATTAGAGATATTTTTCGGTTTTAACAGCACCGTCACTTATTCTAGAAAGTATCCATATGCCGTAGAATGTGATATGCATGCGTAAGGCGACATGTGAAGTTACCGGATAGAGGTGGTGGAGAAACAAACATTTCATGGACTTTATGCGAGAGAAATCCCTGGTATTTTCACATATGTATGGAAAACACAATTGTTAACCGATTTGCCTCATCTGTAGCAGTGCTTTGGCGCTTTGCCAGTGTATTGACGTAGACTGGGATTGCGGCCACTAGATGCGAGGCGACTACACGCTATGAGAACAAAGAATAGAGAAATCAATTACCAAGAGGCAAATCTATTCAAATTCTACTTGTTCAATCCACTGGGTGCAATTTTCAGCTGAGAATGTTTGAAAACGCGTGCGGCTGAATGCTTCACCATGTTACTAATCAACGTGACGGCATAGCATGCACAGGAGATACGTATACTTCCGTCAGACGCGTATAAAATCAGCGGCAATGCAGGCCTTCATCTTATTTAGACGGCGGTATACTTCGCAATGCACTTTTCTAAAATCCAATAACACATTTCAAAAATTTTTGTTTTCTTTTGTTCACGAGAATATACACGGATATAAAATATATACCAAAACTAACCAAACTGATCTAGATTAAAAAGTTTTGTTGTTGCTGTTGTTGTGGTTGTGGTTGTTGTTGAAACTGCTGCTGAGGTTGTTGCTGCTGTTGGGTTTGTGGGAAAAACGATACAGTAGGCAATTGCTCCAACCCACCATACGTAGGATTATACCCAGTATGCTGCTGAACTGGCGCAGCAGCGACCATACTCTTTCTAAAAGGATTGGCTCCAGTAGACTGAGGAGTAAGCTCCTGCTGCTGTGACATTTGCATTTGACGCGCAAATGGGTTGGTCCCAGTACGTTGTAACTGTACAGATTGTCTCTGCGCTTGTGGTTGTGGTTGTGGTTGTGGCTGTTGTTGTGGTTGTGGTTGAGACTGGACTTGTGGCTGTTGCTGTATCTGGTTGAATGCAGGTTGTTGATACTGTTGTTGGGGCTGAAACTGAGGCTGGGAAGATGCAAAATTGGAGGCCGCTGAAGTCTCAGACAGAGTAGGTAACGTACTCTGTCGCTTGAACGGGTTCCCACCCGTAGTCTGTTGACCTATCATACTCTGACGGAACGGGTTGCCACCGGTATTAGACCGCTGTAACTGCACTGGCTGTTGCTGCTGCGGATTTTGTACTAAATGCTGCGATTGGTTTGGATCAGCAGTGTACCCGCCAAACCCAGCACCAGTGTATGACTGCTGTAATGGCTGAGGTGGTTGCTGCTGAACAGACTGCTGCTGTTGCGGTTGTGGCTGCTGTTGCTGAAACTGCTGGCCTGTAAAGCCCTGCTGCATTGGCACAGTCCCAGTCCCAGTCACATACTGCATTGGCTGCTGCTGCTGCTGCTGGAACCCGTTCCCAGTAGCATATTGAACTTGTTGCGGTTCTTGTTGCTGCTGGAAGAACGGGTTGTGACCAGTCGGTTGTTGCTGTTGCTGCTGAAGCTGAAGCTGAAGCTGAAGCTGCTGTTGTTGATTTGGATCAAGCACGCTTTCTTGTTGTGGAACCCCTCCAGCAAACATGTCAATTAAATCAACTTGAGCTTTCTGACCAGCACTGTTACTCTGTTGCGATGGCGTTTGTTGTGGCTGCTGTTGTTGTTGTTTTGGCTGTTCTTGTTGCTGACTTTTTTGGGTCGGTCTCAATGGTTTCCCTTCGACATTTTTATGCGCTTGTTTTTCAGCCACGTATTGCCGGTGGTTGATTTCAAAATCCGGGTCGTGTAGGTACTCTTCCAAACTACCCATCAATGAAGTCGGGGCATGTTTAATATTTGGCACACGCAGCTTTGTCGCATGTTCCAAGTGCTTGGCAATTTTTAAAAATGCCACCACGTTGGCCGTCTGTTTGGTGAAACCTTCATAAATATCAAGGGCACGGGTAGCGTCCACCTTGGACATTTCAAAGTAATGTTCCAGGAGGTTGATCACGCCCTCATTAAAGACTTGGTACAGAGATAGTAAGTCACTGACCAATAAACGGAACGCGGTCAGCAACACGCTGTTATTAACCACCTCCTCTTCGTTGAATTTACACCGCAACAGTGACTCAATCTGTGTAAACACTGAATCACATTCCCGCAGCAGACCCTTTTCCACCGACAAGTCCTGGAGCCGGCCGCCACCGCGCTTGTTTTCGTACCGCACGTAGTCGATACCAGTCTTACTAAACTGCACCGCCCGGGTGTGCAAATATCGAGCGTATTTCAGCATGCTAACCGCTTGAGGTTGTGGCTGGGCCTTGAGCCCTTCAAATATTCGTGAATTTGAGCCCAAGTACTCAAGCGCCACGTTAGTCGCCCCGTCTCGAATCATGTAGTGAATGACAATCAGACTCTTGTACACCACTGTCCATGCAGAGTCACGTAGCCGCGAGCTAAGCGCGTTCATCACCGACCGCACGTCGTTATCATACTCGTTGAATGTCGTTTGAAGGATTGGCTCAATGTATTTCGGCTTTGGTGCCGCCATTTTGACCTTCGTGGCGCCCTATTAGAATAACTCTGGTTAGCCTCGTGTTGTAATAAACATCTGGAGACGTGTGCTTACCTTTACCACCTTTTCGTATGACATGTTTGGTGGATTATCGCTAGGGGAAAAAAAGTGAAATGTGTCGTTGTTATGTTGAGTGGGTGAGAAAACTTCGGGTCGGCCCGCGTTTTGGTTGGCTGGGGAGGCCCGGTATAAAAAGAGGCTGGGTTTAAATTTTTTTTTTTGGCTTAAATTTGGGACCGACGACCCCCCTCCCCCGTTAAACATGTTATAATAGACAAGCTTGGTTGAATCTTCAACTGATCAGAGTTTATTACGTATCAAACTATAAATGTTCCAGCCCGATTTGGCTCTATGCAAGCGCTAAAAAATAAAAAATAAAAAACACGAGTATTCGATCTAAACCTTTCCCTTCACCACAGCGGCGGTTTTAGTATTTTTCATTCTTCCCAGCAGGGCGGGCTTTAACTAGATCTATATAGATGGAATCATCAACAACGCCGCTACGTACTTAGCGGCGCTATTACTACCCCAACCTGCTCGCTGGTCTACATCGATCATGCTCCTCACAATGATTGTGGGCGTGCTTTGAATAGATATATTATTCAGCAGAGTTGCAAATATATAGCGGATCGCCCTATTTGGTATCTTTAAAGCGCTTGTGAACTTGGTATGGACCACAGGACTAATTAGCGGCGCCATCGGACAACCAGTAGCAGGGATACTAAGCGATGAAACTAGCTAGGCAAAAATACGCGTACGCGGGAGAAGACTCCCATATATATGTCATGGTCGCGAGACATTGTGGGGCCTCTTCACAATGCATCGATCCGCTTAGTGCGATTGCCTGTATCGCACCCCTCGCCACCGTCGTACCGGCTTGCCCAACCATCCGCGAGCATGATCCTAACCTCGATCGAATCAATGGTCAAGCCGAAATGCAACGAGTGTTTGAGGGAGAGGCTGCAGCGGTACTGAAGGGATACTACCTGGCACGCTATCAGAAACCTCTAGAGCTCACCGCAAACCAGGCTGATCTTTAATATTCAGTTTTACGTGCGGCAGGTGCATGCTGGATGGCCGTCGATCGGCAGAACTTCCATCGCTGACCGGCCTCTAGTGCACTAGGAAGGGGACACAAGCACTAGTGGGTTTGTTCAGTTTCGCCACTGGTCTTCAATTTTATTACGCAAGAGGATTATGACGACAATTCGCTATATCCCACATTCTATTCGCTGGTATTCTCTCCACAGTTTGGATCAGCACGGTAGCTATAGACCAAGGGCCACCGTGTTCGTAGTATTCCTCGGGCTGAGCTGGGGGCAGTTAGTTAGCTAGTGGGCCCCGTTTGCGATAATTTTTTTATTGTCGAGAATCAGGGACAAAAAGGCAAGACAGTTTAAAGGTGAAGGGGGAATACATGAGTACCAGGCCGGGGTAGTTAGTGCTCGGGGTTATGAACTTTGTCTCACTGCCGTGGCGGCCTCGCTTGTTACGAATCTTTTCAAACTGAAGCGACTCTCCCAATAATGGCGGGAATAGCGTCGGGTGGGTTTCCGATTTGGAGGGCTGGTTGCGGTGATTGTGGTCTATCTGACATGTTTTTGTCAAGCGCCCGGTGGAGAGCTTGAGTTTTGTAGAGTAATGAACGCCGAGCTCCCAACGTAAAGCGGTCAAAGGGCAGTTGGGAGATGAGCTTTACACGGGTCGCGTCGGGCATCCTGCATTTCAAGAGATTGCGGAGGAATATTGGAACAAAAACTTTTCGGTGCCCTATATAAATAAATATTTCCCCAATCTTTTTTTCTTTCTTGTTTTTTGTTTTCCTCGATCTTTCCTTCTTTCCACAACAACACAAATGCTATCACGGATTGTATCTAAACGGTCGCTATCTACTGTCGGCGGTGCTGCCCAATTTGGCAGCTTCAAGGTTCCGGAAATCTTGAACGAGCCTGTACGGACCTTTGAACCTGGCTCGCAAGATCGGTCATTGCTGTTGAGCGAGCTTCAACAAGTAAAGAGCAAGACTGATGATATTCCGCTAATCATTGGCGGTAAGGCCATCTACACTGATAAACAATTCACACAGACCTCCCCGTTCTCTCACCAGACCGTGCTGGCGAATGTGTCTAGTGCGGACGCTTCTCACGTCACCGAAGCAGTCAAGGCTTGTCAACAAGCCCGGTCTGATTGGGAACGTGCACCATGGAGCGACCGAGCCTCTGTCTTTTTGAAGGCCGCCGATCTCATTGCTGGCAAGTATCGACACCAGATGCTGGCTGCCACAATGGCTGGTCAGGGCAAGAACCCTCACCAAGCTGAGATTGACAGCACATGCGAGTTGATTGACTTTTTGCGGTTTAATGTAAAGTACGCGGAAGACATGTACGCTCAGCAACCACTGCGACAAGCTCCAGGTATTTGGAACAGAGCAGAATACCGGCCGCTTGAAGGGTTCACGTTGGCAGTGACTCCATTCAACTTTACCGCCATTGCCGGTAACTTGGTTGCCGCACCAGCCTTGATGGGTAACACTGTGGTGTGGAAGCCATCCAACTACGCCGTATTGTCCAACTACCTACTGTACAAGATTTTTGCCGAGGCTGGTGTTCCAGATGGCGTGATTAATTTTTTGCCAACTCATGACCCAGCTACCGTGGCCAATGCGGCTGTCGCTAACCCAGACTTTGCCAGTCTGCATTACACTGGATCCACAAAGGTGTTTATGAACTTGTACCAAGATATTGCCAAGAACCTACCAAAGTATAAGAGCTACCCACGAATCGTTGGCGAGACTGGCGGCAAGAACTTTCACGTTGTTCACAAGTCTGCTCTCGTCTCTAACGCCGCCAAGAACACTATTCGAGGTGCGTTTGAATTCCAAGGTCAAAAGTGCTCGGCCACTTCTCGTGTGTATGTGAGCGAGTCTGTTTGGCCACAATTCAAGAAGGAGCTGCAAGAAGAGGCTGAAAAGTTGGAAATGGGCGATGCTACTTCTGAAGATGGCATTCACCTATTCTCTGGTCCAGTCATTCACGAAAGTTCTTACAACAAGTTGGCAGGTACCATTGCCGAAAACTTGAAGGACTCTGAGCTTGAACTTATCACTGGTGGTAAGGCGGACAACTCCAAGGGTTGGTACGTTACCCCAACTGTGTTCAAGACTTCAAACATTGAACACTCCAACATGAAGGACGAGTTCTTTGGTCCATTGGTGACTGTGTACGTTTTCCCAGATGCCGAATACTCTCAAGTCTTGGACTCTGTTGATAAGGGTACAAAGTACGGGTTGACTGGTGCTGTATTTGCTCAAGACCGTGCTGCATTGTTGGAAGCACGTGAAAAGTTGCGAAACGCTGCAGGCAACTACTATGAAAATGACAAGTGCACTGGTGCTGTCGTTGCTCAACAATGGTTTGGTGGCGCCCGAATGTCAGGTACAAATGACAAGGCTGGGTCTGGCAATATTCTAAACCGATTCGTGTCTGTTCGAAACATTAAGGAAAACTTTTGCGAGATCCCAGACGTTTTGTACCCATCTAATGCCAAATAATTTATTCCTAATTTGAAAAAGTATATGTAGTGACCCAAAATAAAATTAAAAAAAAGTTTGCCATCGATGGAATGGTTTGAGCCGCACGATGTGTTGACAGGCACAGACTGCTATGCATGCAGCAGGTTGCATTTGAGCTGCAGGAATCGGCGTGAGTTGCCGCTTCTGTTCCTTTAAGCCTTAGCTAATCATTAAGCATTTTAGGAAAATTTTCGAATAAGCATTTCGTGCTTGACATTCTTAGTCTAGTGCATTTTTAGGTGTTCCGAACGCCCGCGCGCCGCGGCGGTTAATCACCCTCAAAAAATATGGCAATCGGCTCCTTGGTTATTAGTTGGTTATATACACGGGGTTACAGCACATAAACTTACCATAGACATGGCTAGTTTGGAGGTATATGCAGCAACCAAACTATCCAGCTATTTAATTATATATGGGGTGACCGTGACAGACTAAATTAGTTTTTAAAAAGCCTGTACTGGCTGCCTGCGGGTTTGTGCATTACACTATTTTAGCGGAGGTCATATGCGCGGCCCCAAATGTGTTTATAGTTTTAAGCGGGAAAAAAATACCGGTTGGGAGGTCTTGACGAGCCGCATACATGTGATTATTATTTCAGCTACATGTTACTAGACGGTGAGACTAGCGACTCTAGCTAAACTAGCTTGGACACAGGGGGCTGTGTGTGTGTGTATAAAAACAACTATATATCCTCTTACAATTGCCTAACAACCAAGCAAATGTCACAAAGGTCACACAGGCGTCGTTTCCCATCATCATCATCATCGTCATCGTCATCGTCATCTTCCTCTTCTCTCTCATCTTCGGGCAGTGACGATTACATGTACTCTTCCTCCGATGACGAGGATGATAGAAATGTCTTTTCATGTTCACAATCCAACGGGATGCCTAGCCGATGTATCGGGGGCATGATACAATACGGATACTGCGCAAAACATGATGTGGAATACACGCTGCATACAACACACCGCCACCGTCACCACTCTCGTTCATCGCGATCTCAAGGTACAGGGTTAAGTAGTTGGTTTCCGGCATTCAACCAACATCCATCTTCAAGTTCGCGAGGGTGGCTTGGGTACCCATGGTCGGGGGGAGCATCTTCCAGGTCGAGTGAAGGTGGTTATAACCAGTATCCCACAGTCCCTTCGTCGTCATGGGATCAACCACAAAGGTCTACTATGCCAGGCGCGTTCCCTCATGATATGCCACCTTTGTCTGGAAGGCACCACGATCATCGCCCGTCATCGTTTGGTCGGCGCGACTACCCGTCGTCTTCGACGCGACCACACAGTCCACAATATGGCAGCGGATTTTCTACCAGCTTGGAGAAATCACGTTCACCATCTTAGAGCAACTCGTTAGGAAGAAGGGGGGGGGGGCATCATTGACATTACATAGGGGGTTTATATATATCTTAAATTCATCTCGTTAGAGGTCGTTCCGGGATTTGAGTTGCCAGGTTTTCATTGCTAGGGATGCGGAACCCGCGACCCATCTCCTCCGCCGTTAGATCCTTCTTAATTCTAAACGGTCTAGATCTCCAGATAATAATATGCCCGCTCATTGCCTTGATCCATATGGGTAGCGCCAGCACCTCACGGGCCAGCCAGACCCACACCCATGAGCCAAACTTGCGTTTATCGCCAATTTTACTATCCGGCGAATAATACTTTTGCGCAAAGAACGGCACTGTTGTAGCGCCATTTCCGTGTTCAACATTACCAAATGCCAGCAGGTTGTGGAAATGCCAGTAATCAACGCCGCACCAAATTACCATGTTGAGCATAAACCATAGCCAAAAGCTAGTCCCCAGCAGGATTTTGGCGCCAAACCCGCCCAAAGCCCCGCATACAAACGATTCGGTAGTTGGTTCGACCATTGTCGCGGCTAGGACCATGTACCGCCGCACTCGTAGCCATCGTACGCGCCGATCTAGATACCCTTTCAAGGTTACTGTAGACTGTGGCTGGATCACTGAATCACACGTCATGGCGGTTCGACCACCAGACTGCCAGAGCGAGTCTGCAATCATGTTATCTTCTGCAATGTACTGTGCAAATTGGTGGATGCCACCGGCGCATTTGTTCAGCTCGGATCTCCGGTAAAGGTTTGATTTCCCCATCACGCATGGCGCAACTGCCATTGCATTGATCGCCGTGTAGAATTTGGAATGTGACGTTAGCATGAACATTTCGTCTAGTTTTGCGCCAAAGTTGGACTGCCAACCTGGCACAATCGAGATGACCATGGGCAGGTGGTGTACAAGCTTTACGCGAGGGTTGTTATTGAACGCCTCCACTGATCGTGCCATTGTTCCGTGGCTGACCCATGCATTGGAGTCCAGCACCCATAGGATGTCGTATTTAGCCTCCCGGTACGCCTTGGACAGGTTGTTAATCTTGGGGTTTGGCCCGTGGTATTCAGATCCTATTAGTAATCTGGCGTCGACGGATGGGTACTGCTCGATTAGCCGCCGCACGACCGGGACTGCCGGGTCGTCTTCATTCTCTACACAAAACAAAATCTCAAAGGTGGTGTAGTCTTGTTCAAACGCACTGGATAGACACGCTTCCATCTCAGTGTCAATGCCGCATAGCGGACGTAGGATTGAAACACCTTCTGTCGATAACGATTTCCGTGGCGTGTGGTATTTTGTATTTCTCTTGTGGATCACTACCACGCCTACTATTACGTGGGTTAGGATTACCGCCGCCCACACGAACGCGATCACCCCGAACGTGGTTACGATAATGCCATGATGATGATGCGACGATGA